>JARJDQ010010442.1:0-13547 GCA_030264215.1 Geostiba sp. GC000077 | reverse complement strand
GTTTACGGTGCAATCCAGTCGGTCATGAGAAACAAAACAATATCGTCGAGTGTCGCCGGTCGCCGCACGAAAGCGGCGATTGGTTACTACTGGTCACGAGTAATACTGGCATCTTGGATATTAATTTATCTAACTCTTGACTACACAGTTTTTGTGCAAAATTGAGTCCCCAATGCCAGCAAGCAGAAATTTATCATGCGTCAGAGAGAGAATGCGCGATATGTGTCATAAGACGAGAGGTGAGAGGCAAATAGCATTTTAGGTATAGAGCAAGTTTCTTAGAATGTGACCCTATCGACTTGGTAAAACGTGTTCCACGTTAAAAAATCATATTTCTACAAAAAAAAAAGCTAATAATTTCTTTACTTCCCTTTTTATTTGGATCAGTTATACATACACCACCTGCAACGGTTACATCAATGTGAAATCTGACATCCAATAAAACATCATGTTGTGCACTAACTGTAAGTGCAACCAGCGCTGTTAATCATAGCGAATCGGTTGCATAAAACACAAATGCAATAAGAAACGTTCCAGCATTACACATTGAACTTAAGTGTGAACATTAACTAAATTCTCAGGTTCATTATCTAAAAGCGTTGCATTATTGAATTTCTGCAGCTCGGCGTTAAGGTGCACCTGCTGCTTGATGAGCGCATTCGTCTCCATCTTGAACGGCGACAGGTCCTGCTCCTTCTCCTTCGCCAGCAGCACCTTCTGAGCCATGCTCAACAACTAAAAAAGAAAAATAATCAAATATCCATGAAGCGAAAAATACGGCGAAAGAAATCACCTCGCGATCGACTTTTTCCAGCGCAGTTTTAACTTCCTGCTTTTTCAAGTCCTTGCAGACCACCTCGCGCAACTTATTCAACTCGGTGATGTTGTGCTGGTTGACTGTTTCCAGCTCCTTCTGGCACTTCTTGATCTCTTGCAGGATCTCATCTTCTCGGGATATGGACTAGAATTATACATTTAGCGATTTTTCGGGAGTTAATTAAAGTATTAATTAAGACCTTGGAAAAATCGATGACATCAAGAACGCCCTCCTTCTTAAGTCGCTTCTCCAAGCACAAACCATTTCGAATGCCGTGGACATCTTTAATGTAATCAGCAGATTTGAATTTATCCAGGACTGTGGTGAAGAGTAGTGATGCCATCGCTTTCTCCTCCAAAAGGGAGTCCACCATAATGCAGCCATTGCTCTGTTCATCCTGAATGCCTTGTTCAGACCATTCGGTTGCATAGTGTTCGCCGAGCGACGGGATTTTCAGGTCGATTTCTTGCGAACACTCTTTGAGAAGATCATCGAGGAACTAAACCATAGAAAAAAGCATTATTACATGCCCTTGGAACATAAAAGTCCATTTACCACCCGCAGCATAGGGCGGTAAAGTAAATGAAGAAAAAAATAAAATTGTTTTACTTACGACTAAATTATCTTTAGTCACATCCTGGCAATATGAATCAACGGAAAGCCAGAATCGATCAGAAGTCTCATTCTTCTGAATCGGCAGCATCGCATCCGTAGCATCCGTGTGCAGATTACTCATGCTGCTGGTATTGGGCAAACTCTGCTTAACCTTCAACGTTCGCAGAATGTTCCTTGCGTTCTTGTGACGTGGCTTCTCCTCGGCCTTACGCTTCTTCACCGACGAGGGTTTATCGTGCGACTTGCCACGGCGATCCTTCTTCTCGTCGACTTTGTCGAATGAATCCACATCAGACCGCAATGCTCGCTGCCGCACGACACATGAAGACAGCAATTGCTCCAGTTCAAGCTGCAGCTGGTCCAAGTCGGCCATGATCACACCATCATTTTGAGTTCTTGATAATACTGAAACAAAAGCAAAAGAAAACAATTTTATTGTAATTTATAAATTCAGTTATAACACAACAAATACCCACTGGATGTATATTTAGGCAGCACCCTGGGAAGTTCCTCATGTGGTACTATGGGAAATTGCATGTCTGGTATAAGGTTGGTTGCTGAATCACTCTCACTACCCAATCGAGCAGTGGATAGCTTGGATGCGACATCCTCCATCTTCTTCAGAATGTTGCGATTCAATGCGCACTTCGATGCGCCAAAGTGACGCTTGGAGTTGTCCATCCTTTCCCTGCCCACCTGCAATGAGTACCACTTTACTTTCATCTTGAAATTCAAAATCATTTCAAAATGTTACAACTTGTTGAAACTTTGCTCGTTTTGACGTTTAAATGTTTGAGGCAATGGACCAATCAAGTAGTCACGTTGAATTCTGGTGGTAAGCTGTGTGCACTACGATTGGGCTGCTGTAATATAACCTTAAACAATTGGCGCACTTACCTTGATAAAAATGCGCTCAAAATCGCGTTTGCTCCGTGATGAATTTGTCAATACGTGGATGGATTGTTTACTGATTACCTGTATGAAGAATTAATTCGTCGTAAATATAGTCCGTGATACGCAAAAATTGGGTTTATTAAGCTTATTTCGCTTCAGTGCTGCCACAACTCAAATGTTGGTTATGATTTTCTAAAAGTTCCTAGATTACCACAACCACAACCCCTTGAAATTAACTACCCTGAACGCATGTGCGCTTGGACAATTTAAAAATGATAATAAGTAGCTCCTTGAGTAAATGTACTTCAAAGATAAATGATATTCTTTTATTGTTAGTTTTATTTGTTACATTTCTAATCAAAATCTTGAGATTTGCGGTAGGCCTGCTTGGTGTTATGTTGGTTGTCTATGTTCTGAGCATGAGTTACAAATTTAATGATTTAAATGCGCTGTAAATTATTGATTATTCGTTTGGAGTTGTTTGGAGTTTGGAATTCGAGTTTTATATATGTTTCTGCCGCTTCATGATTGGATGAGGGCGATTGATCTGTTTTCCATTGAGTTGAAATTGTTTTGCCCCTCCGAATATTATTTTTATTGCCAATTTTACGGCTACGGGTTTGTTCGAGGAAAAACGCGAGGATTTTATTTTTATATAGCAGTGTCAAATCTGGTCTAATCATAGACCGAAAATGTACTCGAAAGTGAGTCTTTCCGCGTCGCACGCCCACGCGACGCGCGCGTCATTGCAGCCCTGATTTTTTTCGCACGCACCGTTGCGAGGGAAACGCTCTGCGAGCCGTTACTATGGGAAAATACCGCTCGCCATACGGCGTTGAGGCACACCTGTATGCGCTAATCCATCCTTTGTGCGTAGATAAGAGCACACGAATGAATCTGACGCATATCGTTGGTTGTGGCATAACGTAATCGCATTAACAATCGCAAATTATGCAATGAGCTTAGTGTGCTAACGGCCAGCCCATATGTGCGCACTTTTCCGTTTTTTTGGGTTAATTGTGCGCGCATTGTCGATGGATTTGACGCATTTTGCACGTCGTGAGAGAGCCGGAAGCGGCTGGACGTGATGCAGAGAAGCCGGCTGGCATGCCGGCCCCGGCGTGAGTCATCTGCAGCGCAGTCACGCTCATTTCCATCGATGATGCATGAACCGTCGAGGAATTCTCGGGCAAAGGCAAAGATTCCGCGCGACGCCGCGCGCCGCCGTGGTGCATCGCGCTGGGGGAATTTCGTACCGCACCGTTGGCAGCAGCAGCTGTCCCACTCGCCGGCGGCCGCCGGTCGCGGTGCGTCTCGCTCCCACCGCACCACCGCGGGAACCCGAGGCGCGCGCCGAGTGCGCCGAGATTAGAAGCCGGCAGAGTGTGCTCCGTGTCTGTCAACCGCCTACCTGCGAGCGATTCTCGCTTTTTTTCACTAAACGTGAGTGTAACTTTGCAATTATTTCATTAACACGCATCGCCCGCATGACCAGCGCATTAACGCCGCCAATGCGATCGCACGCGACTGCCGCCGCAGCGCGTAATGACTGCGATCGGAGGAGTGTTGCGATGCGAACGCATCGGCGATTGACGCCGCGCGGGGGCCGCCATTTTGTCCCGTGCCCTTGCGGAGTCACGCGTGAACCCCACATTGATCCGCACCATCACCGCCGTAGTCGTGTTCTAGTCGCTGCCGCATGTGTTAGTGATCCGGTCGTCCGCTCCGCGCTACACTACGCATTATTCCGGCGAGTAAATCGTAAGTAAATTGCGTTCTTGAGGGCGGAAATGGTGCGGATGCGCTGCGACGTGCGACCGGGATCGGGCGGGCGAAGAGCGGCTGCACGCCGGGCGGCGCGCCGCTAGCCCACCGATAAAGCGGCGGCGTGCTTCGGCTGACCTTCAATCCATGGGAATTCATTGCACACGCTATTGCACTACGTCAGGGCGCCGCGGGGAATGCTCGGGATCGATTTTTGCGTGCCGGGCGTCTCGCTTGTGACGGCGCCGCATGACGCCTTGTAAGACATCGGCGTGTCGTTGACGTAAGTGCCGTAAACCGCAAGTGCGGCGAAATTCCTGCGGCGCCGTCGTGCGTACTACGTGCCGGCGATGCAGCCATCGGTGGCGTCGTCATTCCGATTCGCACGCCGCATGACGCGCTATCGATTCATGCCCAGCATGGGCCGGCCGCAAATCGCTGCTGCACGGCCAATTTTATTACAACTACGCATTTCATCGGAAAGGTGTGGCGCGCGGTCGCCATATTGTCGGGGGGGTCCTGTTCGCGCTCACAGCGGCGCGGCGGCTGCCCACACGCTTCTAATCGCCCGCACGCGCGACGCGCTCTATTCGCGAGCGCGCGCGGCGGCCGGCGGCGGGTGTTATCAATAGGAGGGGTGGCCGCCGCGCGTCGCGCGCTCCTGGAGGACATCCCTGGCCCTGGTCTATTTATAGCCCGCGTGGCACCGGGGCTCGGGGGCTTCCGCCAACGGGACACTCGCGCACGGCTCGATCGGGGCATCGATTCATCGAAGAATCGAATCTCGCGACACCCATCTCCCTGCCGTGCGTGCTGCTGCTGCTCTTGCACTTGAAACGTGTGCGGTGCGTGCGTGCTGTACGTTTAATTAATGCGCACTTTCTTTTCGCTTGGCACGCGAATCGGCGCATTTTCGCACCTGATTGCCTCGAACCTCAACCGTTTGCATCTGTGTTTTGCAGGATAAATATAAATCAAAAACAATGTCAGTCGACAAGGATGAGCTGGTGCAAAGGGCGAAGCTGGCCGAGCAGGCGGAGAGGTACGACGATATGGCGTCAGCCATGAAGTCCGTCACCGAGACCGGCGTGGAGCTCAGCAACGAGGAGCGCAACCTGCTGTCGGTGGCGTACAAGAACGTCGTCGGCGCGAGGCGCTCCTCCTGGCGGGTAATTTCATCAATCGAACAAAAGACTGAGGGATCAGAACGTAAACAACAGATGGCCAAAGAGTACCGGGAAAAAGTAGAAAAGGAATTACGGGAAATTTGCTACGATGTCTTGGTAAGTCCACCTTGGAAAAAACCCAAAACTTATTCACGCAAAGCACACAAATGATGTCATTACAATAACTTTCGTTCTTCTGAGAAAAAATGAAGCCACTTAAATAAGTAACTGATAATAAAGCACTTCACGAATTTTATAGCTTGAATCGTGTGAACGTGTGAAAATTAATGTCTGTTTTCTTCTTCCCAGGGTCTCCTCGACAAATACCTCATTCCGAAAGCGAGTAACGCCGAATCGAAAGTATTCTACCTTAAAATGAAAGGCGATTACTACAGATATCTCGCCGAAGTCGCCACAGGAGATACCAGAAACAGTAAGTTGATGCGTCGCACCAGCGCCGTTTTCTTCAGCTCTCGTCCGGTTTCACCTTGCGCACACTTTGTCAAATTAGCGCGGCGGCAGGGTATTGAGTCCGCATTTGGGTAACGTGTCTGATTTGCAGCCGTAGTGGATGACTCACAGAAGGCATACCAGGACGCGTTCGAGATCTCAAAGGCCAAGATGACGCCGACGCATCCGATCCGATTGGGACTCGCCCTCAACTTCTCCGTATTCTACTACGAGATCCTAAACTCACCCGATAAGGCTTGCCAGCTAGCCAAGCAGGTCATTACTGAAAACCACATCAGACAACCAACCACCTGTCCGCACCTCCCTCCCCATCCACTCTTGCAGGTGCCCTGTGAAGGTTTACATGTGGAGCGGAATCGGATACGCGCGAACAACGCACTTTCCAGCTGTTTTCATCTTGTCACATTTGTGTGCTGCTTTTGATTTGCTTGTCTTTGTCTCTTGTCGCCCCGCGACTAAGCGTTTCTCTTTTTGCCTTTCTGTCTGTCTGTGCAGCCGTCGTGGAGGACTCGCAAAAGGCCTATCAGGAGGCGTTTGATATCGCTAAGTCGAAAATGCAGAGCACCCATCCGATTCGGCTAGGACTCGCCCTAAATTTCTCCGTGTTCTATTACGAAATCATAAACTCGCCGGCGCGCGCCTGTCACCTCGCCAAGCAGGTTTTTCTCACACACATATTCTATTGAATGGCGTGTTCCGCTAACCACATGTAAACTACTGCGTGGAAACTAACTGCATTCACCACCGCCTCGCCAACAAAAAAACAACTGCCTCCCCAAAGTGTTGTAGTGAAACTAACCGTGTTCTCTCCCCATTTCTCCACCAGCTTGATTCAAGATTGTTCAATGTGTTTTCTCTGTGCGCAGGCATTCGATGATGCAATAGCAGAACTCGACACCCTGAACGAGGATTCATACAAAGACAGTACGCTTATCATGCAGCTACTCAGAGACAACCTCACGCTCTGGACCAGCGACACACAGGTAACTAAATAGTACTTGACAACCCCCACGAAGCATAATTTTTAACACACATCGTTTTGTGTGTGTTTGCAGGGTGATGCAGATGAAACTCAAGAGGCGGGGGAGAATTGAAGCGGTGTGTGTGACGTCCGATGATTTTAAAAATTAATCGTTAATGAAGAAAAATTTCATGTAAGTTAACGTATTCGGTGGAACTTGGTTGTGAAGTTTCAACCAACACAATGGAAACTTTTTGATATATAAGTAACAATGTTTTTAGTGAAATATGTAAAATGTTAATTTATGTTTCACTTTCACACAACAAGTAACAAAATACGTTTTTTTTTTGCTCTGACTTGTATTGCCCAGTAAGACAAAACACACAAAAACAATAATGATGGAAAGAGAAAGCAAAGCCCAAGCAAAAACGCAGTCGAATGCTAAATTCGACCTGCGCATAAGTTGTGTGATTGGACGTCATGTCATAGAATTACGAATATATTTCAAAAGATACAAATTTCCACGAAACAAAAATCAAGCTGAAATTTTGCAAAAAAAACTACAAAACGCATATTATACAAGAAACTAAATCACGTTCCGCCGTAGGGGGGGTGGCATTCAACCGCCCCTCCGCTGCAGCCAGGACTTTCTTTTGTTGCGCTCGAGACCATTGTTTCATATTTACACAATTATTGTTGCAAATTCAAACTGTTGCCGATCGCGTCTCGAGTCCGGCGCCTCGTCTCTTTATATATATTATTTTTGTTTTCTTCTGTATAACGCACGCTATATAATTTATTTTGATTTACCTTTTTTCAGTTTACTCTTACGTTTCTAACTTGTTAAACTATTAAAATGATTTAACACTGTTTTGATTTACTTTTCGAATGATTGTTTGATGTCCATTGTTGGTTCCTCCCGTCATTGCATACTTTTGGTGGTACCAAAAAGCGCGAATGCGAAACGTCTCACATATTTTCATATCCCAGTCGCATTATTCGATTATTGAAATAATTCAAACAAAGAAGAAGAACTCGTACGTACGAATACGAAGTAAACGCCTATATTTACCTTAGTCCACTCCACTTAATTTTGCACTCCGCTGCATGGGCCTTCAGCGCCTCGTTTGCCCCTGCCCTCATTTCCAAATCGACCCTATCAAACGCCGCCACCGCCCTCCGAACCTCGACGCGTCGAGTCACCACCACCCCCAACCCTAATCAAATACTCTCCCCACTCCAATGGCCTCTATTCTCAAAACTCGTCTTGTTTACCGTCTCAAATCAAAGAAAATGAAAAAAAACACTCACTTTGGATGTGCTATATATAAATGTATGAATATGTATTAAATAAACTGCTATCAGCTCTATTTGTTTTCTGTTGTATCTGCGAATTATATATTTGTCAGATATGAAAAATAAATTTATAAAAATCACTCGCCCTTTTTTTCCCCCTTCTCCCAACGCAAAACATATGAATGATGAATAAACAAATTCCTATTGGTTCCAAATGTCTGTAAGGTAGGTAGCAAAATCAATAAAATTGATTAATTCAATCATCAGGGGCTTGGTGTAAGATAATGAGCAATGGGGTGAGGCATGTAATGTGAGAGTGCTTTAGATGCTCAAGTATCAAGTTATTAGCGAATTGCCGCAGCGCGGACATTTTACAAATAAAGTCGAAAATAGCCGGCGCGGCGTGCCGTCAGCGCAAGGCGCATCGCGAGGAGCTAAAGGCCTAAATATAAATTCAGTCGGCCAGTGGTCAGCATACCGCGCGGGCTAAACAGGCGTACACGGCGTGCGTCGCATGAGCGTCGCGACGCTGTGACCTGCCGACCTGCGCCATGCGAAACACGGCGTGCAAATTGCTTTTTGCCTACCTCTTCGTCCTCGGGCTGTACACGCATCGGGCGGAGTCTTCCGAACAGGGTCTAACGTAAGCACACAGCACATCAGATTGAGTCGTCAAATAACAAAAGATTTTAAACTTTGAATTCGTGATTCTGGGCTTTAAGTATTGCAAAATGGGCGGAAAAGCTGAGCAGAGAGTTGTACGATTTAGGGAATACGATTACCAATCGTACTGCAATGGCTAAGGTATGGCGGGTGCCTGTATTACCGACAAATAAACAACATTTGTTTTTAAAGGGTATTACATATATTTTGCGATGATGATTGTTGGGTTGCAGAGATACAAAACGCATAATGCGCGTGTTGAGGGGAGGAATCCGAATGCCCTGCTGGAGGAAATGAAGGAAAATATCGAGCGCATGGTGGACCGGAAGATTGACGCTGTTAGGGTAGGGTTTGGGTTTGACTTACGAAAAAGTAAACTATGCTCAACTCAACACTTTATTGCGTCTGTAGTGCATACAACAAGTGGCGGAAAACGCAGCCGAATTCTTCGAGTCCAACGCCACTGAGTACGACTACTATAGCTCGAAATACTCGCCAGTGGAAGGTGAGTCCAATGATTCCAAGGAGGCGTTGGACAAGATGATGCTCGAATCCATTAAGGTCAATCGGCGTATGTACATGGAGATGGAGCTTAACAACGACACGCACTTCTACAACATCCCTGTCAACACCAGCTACAGCTCTGTGCATGTTCCATTAAACATATATGATCGGCGTATGTTCAAGATTAAAGCTACATTTATAAGCCAGCGACAGTATCGCAGCGACAGCAAATCAACCAATAACTCCAAATTTTTGTGTCGCGCGTGTAGTTGAAAAATTCCAACTACACATTGGTTGATTTGCTCTCGCCAGCGACACTGTAGCTGGCTTGTGTATGAAGCTTAAGAAAAGTTTGTATTTTTGTAACTTTCAATATTCATTTAGATAAGCGCCCTCTAAATGTCATTGAATGGACTGAACAACTCGATGAAGTCTTTATCCAGAACTACAAATCCGACCCGTCGCTATCCTGGCAGTACTTTGGGAGTACCACAGGTGTCATGCGACATTATCCAGGTATTTACAGCTTTTAAGATGGCGGTAATGCAAGCAGTAAGCTCAAAACGTTCAAACGTAAAATTGCAGCCATGAGGTGGAAACAAGATGGCGATATTGATATCTTTGACTGTCGCATTCGGACGTGGTTCATTGAAGCGGCAACCTGCACAAAAGACGTTATCATTTTGGTGGATTCATCTGGATCGATGCAAGGCATGCGGAAGCACATTGCTACGTTGACTATATCCAGTATTTTGGATACTTTTTCGAATAACGACTACGTTAATGTCATGAACTACTCCATGGGGACGAACTATACAGTGCCTTGCTTTAAAGACATGCTCGTGCAAGCAACCAAGGAGAATATTAACACTTTCAAGAAAGCTGTGCATAATTTGGACCCGGATAACAAGGGAAATTCGTCGATTGCGCTTGCGCATGCGTTTGCACTTTTGGAGAAGGTAATTGACTCGACAAAACAGGAAAATGCTCGATCAGAGTTTGATGTATAATGGGTTGACGACGGTTGACGACGCGTCAACGTTGTCAACCCCTTATACACCAAAGCCCGCGGCGTCCATTTTGAAAAAGTTAAAAATTAATTATTAGGGAATCTCTTGCAGTATAGGACACCAGAACGTTGTGGCCCCAACTTGGACTGCAACCAAATGATCATGCTAGTAACCGATGGTATCGCGGGTAATCTAAGCAGCGTCTTCGAACTGTACAACCGCGTGAACGACACAGACGGACTGAATATTCCGGTGCGAGTCTTTACCTACCTCATCGGTGTGGAGGTTCTCAACGTAAACGAAATCATGTGGGCCGCGTGCACAAATAGAGGTTACTACTCGCACGTGGAATCTCTGGAAGAAGTCACTGGCTCCGTTTATAAATACATCCCAGTAATAGCGCGACCGTTGGTACTGCAAGGCACCATACACCCGGTATCCTGGACGCATGCCTATGCAGATACCACCTATGACGATGCCAATGACAACGTCTTCAATGAACCCTATCGTTTGCTCACCTCCGTCGCGGTGCCAGCCTTCGACAAGAAGATTAACAAAGAGAATGACACAATGACGGCGGAATTGCTCGGTGTTGCCGCTACCGATGTCCCGATCGATGAGATCCGCAAGCTGACCCTACCGTATAAGATTGGCGTCATGGGCTATGCATTCCTCGTCAGCAACAATGGCTATATCCTAATGCATCCTAGCTTTCGACCAGTGTTTAATAAAACCGTCCTGAAAGAGAACTACAATAGCGTGGACTTTCTCGAGGTGGAACAGCACGACTCCAAATTGCAAGCGAGAGTGATTGATCCCACTTCGACCGTTTATAGGTTAAGGGAGGCGTTGGTGAAGGGACGCACCGGATCCTTTTATGACGTCACATTGAAGTATCACTATGATAACATCCGAAGGATTACACGACAGAGTTATGATTATTACTATGCGCCGATTGAAGGCACCCCATTTGCTTTGGGACTAGCCGTGCCGGATAACTACGGCAACCTCTCAATTGTCATTATGGATGAGGTCAGGAGAGCTGAGCACATCGGGAAGAATGTGACATTGTTCCTCAAGGAGATCTTCAATGGGACTAATTGGAGAGTTCATCCAAAATGGTGCGCTCTATT
Organism: Geostiba sp. GC000077; assembly: GCA_030264215.1. Taxonomy (NCBI): domain Eukaryota; kingdom Metazoa; phylum Arthropoda; class Insecta; order Coleoptera; family Staphylinidae; genus Geostiba; species Geostiba sp. GC000077. Next base: position 2,253 of record JARJDQ010010442.1, on the reverse strand, counting down.
CAGACTTTGTTTTTTTGTGTTTTCTTTACCTGTTGCTTCCTTTTAGGGTTTACTGTAAGTATCACTACCTTGAAGGTCATGAGTTCGCAACACCTGAAGAGGAGCTCATGCATTTCATGGATCGCATCAACGGCAGTACCTTCCTGAAGCATCGGCAGTACATTCCGCAGTATCAGCATTGGGACTCGGTGAATGAGATTTACCGCGAGGACAACGACGAAAGTAAGTTTGAGATTAGTTCACAAATAATGCATAAAACAAAATGGCGGTTATGTATGTTTAGTCGAATGCGGTCGCATCACACTCGGCGAGGACGATTATTACTGCGACGAGGACCTCATGCGGCGGTTGATCTTCGATGCCAAGATCACGATGAACGACTACGATGACAAGTGGAACTTTGTCACCAAGCGTGATAAGAAACTGTTTGAGCGCTACAACGCAACGCTGCGATTCGTCGCGACTATGAGCGGCCTCACACGCTGGGAGTACATTTTTGGCGAAGACGAGAACAACACAAAGACGTACGAAGCATATAAAACAAAAATATTTAGGTTATGTTTTATTAAGTATATGGGTTATGTTTAGGGAATTCGGTGATTGGCATTCGCGTGCAATTGATGAAACGTGGTACAAAAGTGCCGTGCTGCAAAATCAGCACGATGATAATTCGTCGGTATTTTCCGTGCCGTTTGAAATCGGGGACCAACCAGATGTCTTGGTTACCAGCAGCTATGCCATATTTTATCAAGATGGCGTCCGGAAGATACCCGCATCAGTGGTGGGCTTCCAATTTTCACATAAGCATTTTTACGAGAGGTTCTTTGACATTACCAAGGAGGTTGTACGTAAAATGTCTATTCTTCAAATCTCTTGTTTCCTTATGGTCTCTGTTCTTTTTTCTGTAAGGAAGCAAGCGCGACACCTTGTGGTGATTTACTGGACTGCTACGTGGTGGACAACAGTGGTTACATTTTAATAGCTCCGGACAAAGAGAACACTGGCAAGTTCTTCGGGGAAGTCGAAGGTGCCGTTATGGGCTCCATGCTGGCGGAGGCCCTCTTTGAGGAGATCATCGTGTACGACTTGCAAGGATTGTGCTTTAACGAGAGTGGAAAGTCAAGTGACGTTGGACGAATTATAACGGTACGTCTTAGTTTAAGCATTAAGTTAAAATTTTCAACATTACATTGTTTTACAGCCGGTTAGTCTTGTGTTGACCTTGATCAATGGCCTCTTGGCGAACATGTTGTGGTTCATCATGCGCACGCAGTTGTATCACATGTGGGATCCGAATTTCATCGCTGCGGAAGATATGTGGTCGACGCCATATCCATATTTGAATAAAACTGATAATGATGAGGGTGATGATGATGAAACTCCCGTAGAAGAGGAACAAGAAGAAGAAGAGGAACGCGAATATTATCCCTGTGATCTTCAGAGGAGTTTGTACATCATGAATCATACGAAAGTGAAGAAAGGATATAGTGGCGAAGTACCCAGAACTGACTCGCGACCTTTCTTCATAAAACACATCCAGAATAGTAACCTTATCATCGTTGCGGTTAACGTTAGTCATATGCAGAAGGACATTAACTATACGACGGATCCATCGTTTGTGGTATACGATCCGCCAGTGGAGCATCCTTGCCAGAAGATTTACCTCACTTCATTGCCCAGAGGCAAATTGGCGGGGTGTTTTAATCAACATCCCGATGTAAGTTTGGCTTTATTGAAAGGTTATTTGTTTCCTTAGTGATTTCATTGTTTTATAGGAAGAATACATTGATATATGCGGTGAATCAAGTAGGACATACGCCAATGCGGTGATGTTCATCGCAGCGTTGGCAGTATTCTTCGCCGTTGCGTAGTTTAACCTAAAACGTCTCCGAGAAATGTTCCAACACCCCAGCGACGCTCGTCTTGTTAATCTGGTTGCAACTGTCGGCCACTTCGAAATTAATTTTGGGACTCCCACAGCTGAACACGCCGATCTTATCCACCTAGAACAATTGTGTACCTTAACATATCTGATATCTTATATCTTAAGATTAGACTTCTAAGATTTCTAGGTTAAGTTAAAATGTGTTGAGAATTGAAATATTGAAAGATTGCTTTTACCTGTGAGTGGAGCCTGAGCACCGTGTTAAGGAATTGTGAAATCTTCGGCCGGCCAAAGTGCGTGACTGCCTGCAGGTTGGTGAACATGGACTTGTTGTTCATCTTCTGGTAGTGCTTCTCGAAGATGTACAG
>JARJDQ010010441.1:0-11016 GCA_030264215.1 Geostiba sp. GC000077 | reverse complement strand
GACGAAACTTATCATAAAGCTTTCCACAGTTTCCACACGAGACACGACAACATGGCAAGGGCAACTTTGCAAAGTTAATAAGTTTGCATCTTCCATGCACATGTGCGCAATCAAAATGAATCATTCCTCTACTTCCACGTCTTTTCCTCCACGCTTGATTTCTTTTGTTTCTGTAACTCGATGCAACACGCAAGTGTTGCTAATGTTTTGCAATTTATCAACAACGCGTGCTTATTTATCTACGTTCTGTTCTAGTATGATTCATGCACTGATTGCATTTTTGATGTTTCAGGCAACGATGCAGATGTGAATATGGAGTCGAGTGATCCCGATTATGATTCGGACTGGCCGGCGACGATACCCAACCTGCCGATAACGCAGTTCTCGCCTGGCGATAGCGGCCGACTGGCTTTGCATGACATGATTGCGAAAAGGTAAGTGTCGGTGAGCGGAAATGAAAAATTCGGACCAAATTGAATTTCGGTTGATTTCAGACAATCGACGGACATGTCGACGACGGACGACGAAATGTGCCGCATGTCTGCGTATGACAACGTTGACGACAAGCGCGTGCCCAGGGCGCCACCCTCCGAGATCAGCGAGCTGACGGAATTCTCCGAACCGTGGAACGACATCAGTCATGCTGTTTCCACTGAGGTAGGATTTTTTTCCTAATACCTAAAATTTACAATGACACTTAGGCAACATTTTGGTTGTGTTTGCAGACGGATGATAGCTTCTGCGAAACGTTCAGCCCCTTCCATCCGCCGCCGAAAGTGGCGTCGATCAAGCGCGCCAAAAGCTTCAAAGACCGACTGGATCCGCTACTATGTAAGTGACCAGTGCAAAGGACTGAGCGCACTCAGTACTCTGTGATATCGCGCTCAGTAAACAATTCAAATTCCAAGCTTACACTCACTATCCGCAAACCACAATTGAAACAGTCCTTATCATGTTGTGCTGTTGCATCAAGACAGAAAGCCTTCAGAAGGCGAAGGCCAGGGAAAAGTTCAAGTGCTGTTTCAAGAATGTTATTTCCTATTGCAAGGCCAAAGTGAAAGGATTTGTATACCATGTAAAAAGAGCATGGCGCAAAATCAGTAAATTTTATTGTATTCAAAATTTTGATGGTTATGTTGAAGATTGTGCTGTTTTTTCGGTAGGTGCACCGCGACTCCACGCGTTGAGGAATCGTGACGGTGACAAGACGACAGTCGGCGCGTCGATACGCAGCTATGCGCTGGATCTCGCCCAGGACAAGAGCACCACGTTCGCGCAGAACATCGAGAACTTCATCCAGTGTACGTGCGACTCTAAGGAGACGAATCCGCAGATCGTCATGCGCAATATGCGGCAGTTCATGTCCGGCATGAAGAACTACCTCGTCAAGCATGGCGAGAAGAATTTCGACAAGGAGGTGGAACGCGAACGCAACAAGGTAAATCAATGAGCAAAAAGCAAACAAAAAGCAACGATTTTGTACTGTGCGTTGTTCAACAGCTAAAATCCACGGAGTTTTTGAACTTGGACGCCATCTTGGAAAGCGTCCTGCATCGCCTAGTCGTGCGACCATTGAGGGCACACCTCGAAAAGTTATTCGTCGATTACTTCACGAAGACGGGGGCGATTAAACTGCTTGCCGATAACATCAACTACGCAAGTACGCGACCGCCGCAGGAGTTGGCTATTAAACAAAAGATAACGCTGCCGTCCGAGACGGCGCTCAAGACGATTGAGGAATACTTAACGAGGCTGCGCACGGCGGACTCGCCGCTGGAGAAGTTGGAGTTTCTGCTTGCTGCCATTGCTGCCATATTTAATTCTGTATGTCCTGCCATAACCTCAAATGTGATCATCCATTGTAACTGATTGGTGATTGCGTGTTTAGGTGAAGACAAGTCAATTAGGCACTGGAAGAACTATCACTTTGGGCGCTGACGATTTCCTGCCGCTTTTCGTGTGGGTTTTGGTGAAGACAAAGTTCGTGACGGCGGAGATCGAAGCGGAATATATGTGGGGTAATTATAAGCATGTGCTTTGTGCTTAAAATTTTATATTTACCGTAACACCATCAAAACTTTACGATTTAACTCGTTGATGCGTGCAAATGCAATAATGTTTGTTTATGTGCAGGATTATTACATCCGTCGCTTCTTTCGGGCGAGGGTGGCTATTACCTCACCACCCTGTCATCGGCTGTGCAAGTACTTAAGAACTTCAAGGAGAGCAACGAGGAGAATGTTAACAGCCAACCAAAAACAGATGTGAGTGAAATTTAACTCATTTTTGTCGCTCATATATGCGATATTCACATTTATGATGTAGGCAACACACACTGCTTACACTAAAATAAATATACAAACTGTGTATGTGGAGACATCTGTTGTTTTTGTTGTTGTAATTTAAAAATAAAACTTCCCGTTGGCAATAGATGGCGCCACCTACTCCGTTTCGAGATTTCCTTTAAATGTTGCTTCAATTGTTTGCAGTCGGTGTTGAAAGTCGTTGTTCCCGACGAACTGCACGGTTCGATACTCACGAAGACCCTGCCCGCACGACCGCACATGACCACGAAGGAAGTGTGCAAAATCATCGCGCACAAAGCGCGAATCACCAATCCACAGGATTACGCGCTGTATCGACTTGTTGATGGAGAAGGTACACTATTATTGCTCTACACCGCGGCCATATCTAACATTGCGGACTCCTTCCCTCTTTTGTTGCAGAAACAATGCTCGGCGATAATGAATGCCCGCAGGACTTCACCAGCAACGGCAGGCACGTGATGCTCGCCTACAAGCGCATCGACGCGAAGATCGCATGGCCGCGACAACAATCAAACTGATAATACTAGTCATAAACCAGGTTTTTAACAAGTTTTTAAAATGGTAGTCCCCTTTTGTTGGTTGGTATGTTTGTTTCCACATGGGAAAATGTGATGTGAAATGTATCATCGTTATTAACTCGGTTTTTATCATCATTCTCTAATCCTAATCATTAAATAATAGCCTTCGTTCTTGCGCAAAAAGGAAGTAAACACAAACTGTAACTGTATATACTTATAGTATTACTGAAAAAAAGTATTTATGTTAACATTTAACTTTTCCAACACTTTCGTCGAAAAAAATAAGAGGAAATGAATGTTTTTATACTGTGTGTGTACACGTACACGAGCGCAACTCTTCGCATCGAGAAAATGTACGTATGTAATTTTTAATCAAACCAAACAATAACGAGATGGAGCAGGAGACGTAAACGTAGCTAATTGCGAGACGTAATGTTCGCCGCCTTCGGCAGGAGAAACACGGCGGCGGCGGTAATTATACTTCATGTTTGCCGGCGTGTGATGGTGAATACTGAATACATATTGCATATTTATTTTGAATAACTTCGTAACACACCCTAACACTATACACGTTTAAATGCTACACCTACAACTACAAGACACTCTTAATACGACTTTGTTTCTGATTAATAAAAACTATATTCTTTGAAACGATCTCCACGTTGTTTGATTGCTAATTGGGGTTATGTTCCAATTGGGTAATTAAGTTGTCACAGTTCCCCGTCGTTGAGTGAGATGTTTATGAATAGTTTATTATCTACCTAAGAACTCCACGAAGTTCCAACTTTCAATTTTCTTCGTCTTTAGTCATTTGTATAGTGTCTGGGCGACAAGATGGACGACACCAACGACACTAACAAAATGGCGGAGCCTTTCGACGAGAATCAGTTTTATTTCCCTAGGGATTTTAACGTTCGGAGCATGCTTCGTGGTTTGAAGCAGAGCGCCCGTTCGGAGGAAATCAAAAAGCGCTCGCAGCTAGATGCCACCGATGGCTTGGTTTGTGATGAGCACGATCAATTCTATCGGGATCACAAGCTGCTGTTGCATTTGTTTCGCGTAAGTACTAAGTAAAGCTCTGCAAAACTGCAACTTTTAGGTTATGTTTGTTACATTATGCTTCTGTAGGTGTTGGCAGTAATGCCAGTGGAAAGAAAAAACGGCCGCGTTGTTTTCAGCTGGTGGAGTCCCACCACCATCTACGCCTACATTTTCTACTCCTGTCTGACGATTCAAATCCTGCTGGTCGGCTCCGAGCGCCTGGAAATACTCACCACAAAAAGCAAAAAGTTTGATGAGTACATCTACTCGATTATTTTCATTATTTACTTGGTGCCACATTTCTGGATACCTTATGGTGGTTGGAGTGTTGCGCGCGACGTCTGCGTCTATAAAAACTCCTGGGGATACTTCCAATTGGACTACTATAAGATTACTGGCAAATCTCTGGAGTTTCCGTATCTCAGTACGTTGATCGTGATTATCAGTTGTGGCAGTCTCGTCTGTGCCATTGTATTCATTCTGACGTTGAGTGCCCTTTTGGAAGGATTCACTCTGTATCACACCACCGCTTACATTCATGTGATCACGATGATCAATATGAACTGCGCATTGTGGTATATTAACTGTAGGGGGATTGGCAATGCGAGCCAATCGCTTGCGGATAGTTTCGATCTGGATATTAAAGAGCACTGCGCTGCGCATATTATTAAACATTATCGCGTTCTGTGGCTGCAACTCAGCGAGATTTTACAGAAATTGGGGAATGCTTATGCGAGGACCTACTCGGCTAATTCTTTGTTTATTATTACAAATATTACAGTTGCTGTAAGTGTATCTAAATATGTGTATACCTATAGTTGAAAATGGGGGACATTTTTGTTGTTTGTGAATTTTATAGATTTATGGCTTTACATCGGAGATTGTTGATGAGGGATTCCGTTGTACTTTTAAACAAATGGGATTGCTGGTTGATGCTGGCTACTGCAGCGTTTTGTATTACATTTTCTGCAATTGCTCGCACAACGCTACGTTGCAAATCGCAAGTCGTGTGCAAAATGCTTTGATGAGCATTAATTTGTATAAGGTGGACAAGAGTACGATTGCAGAGGTAACATAATCGTAACACACAACACAATGATACTTTCAATACTAAAATTGGTAGATTGAGATGTTCCTGATTGGCATTCGCATGAATCCACCTAATGTGTCCCTCCAAGGATACACCATTGTCAACAGGCAGCTTCTTACGTCAGTAAGTACCAATAAAGCAGTGGCGTGCGCTGCTTTCAAAGTTTTTATCACATTTTTGATATTTTGCTGCACAGGATTATTTTTATGTAATGCCAACTTTTCAGAGCTTGGCAACAATGGCGATCTACCTGATTGTTTTGCTGCAATTCAAGATAAGCTTGGTTAAAGTAAATTAAGTTTTGTCCGCACCTGGTTTTGAGATTAAATTGCACTAAATGTAAAATGTCAAGTAAAAGCATCAATATTCTAAGTCACTATTTATTATTTATTTTTGGATACAATAAATTTGTTTATTTGTTAGTTTAACTCCCTTCGCGTCTTGGGTTTGTCGCGGGTAGGTTTGAAATTGTAATCGTTGTGTATGCGAGTCGTGTACGGAATGTTGCCGTACCAATTAGTGCAATAGCTCCTAAGCATTGGCCGTACCATCTCCGTGCGGTACCGTCGCCATTTTCGCTGACGTGCGAACTCCTCGAACACCTTCTCAGAGCTTGGTATGCTCTTTGACAGGAATTGCTTGATGCGCAGCCATATTGTATCGCGTCCAAGGAGAAGGTACGCCGGAATGAGCAAGCAGACACAATCTTCATCGGCGATAATACGACGATTACGCATTGACTCGCCCAATGAGAAACATGCCGTCTTGCTGAATATGCATACCTGGCAGAAATGAGCATGAAGTGAGAAAGCAAGAATGCAAAACAAAAATACAGTTTCCAACCTGCATGAAGATAGTTTGCACATTCACTGGAGTGTAGTCCAGGAGGAGAACGCTGCTGCTGTCCTCCACCAGCAAGGAGGAACTAGCGCGGCGCAATGATTTGCGATTACGCTTTTCGCCCAAATCAGCATGGAAGCTCAAGGCTGGGAATGTGGAGCTGCCTTTGATGGGTGCCTTCAACGTCAATTCGCGATCGTCGAGGTGGCTACGCATATCATTTTGTTATCGCATTAATTATGAATGATTGTTTCAACTTTACTTGGTGTACATTACTATTCGCTTGTTCGGGAATCCATGATGCTACGCTCTTTGGGGAAGTCATCGTCCATATTTAAATCGCCGCTATAATTTACACCCGATCCGGGAATGTACTGACGAAAGCTGGACCGTCCCGACTGGTATTTGGTCTCCTCCACGAACAAATGCTCAATGAGCGAGCAGCTTCCTGCGATGACGAAGTGCACGTAGTTCTTGCGCCCGTAACCATCGCCTAGGATGGTATCGTCCTTCTTGTAGTTTTTCACAAGCGCCTGCGTGCATGCCTCACCGAGGCGCACCTTGTCCCATCCTTGGAAGTATTCGAACGTTAGCATTAGCGACGAGATGTGGTCCCATTCTTCTTTCACTGTTTTTTTCAACACAACATCGAAATCTTCGCGATTCAATACAAGAAATTCCACCGGAGCTTTAAAAAAATAAGCAAATATGTTTAATTTATTTGAACTTTACATCTTTACCAAAAGTAACAGCACGCCCCTGTGTTAAGAGTTGATGTACTAATCGATGACACCGCTCTGGATCCACTGGAAAAGTTTGTTAAATCGATGAGATACTTACTCACGGAGATAATAGTTTCCATTCGCGGCAGATTGTGCAGCAGGGAAATTTCGCCGAATCCATCGCCCGCCGCTAATGTCTCCGTAACAACTCGTTCCGTTTCATTTAGGTACGCGTCGTACTCTTCTTCAATAATATTTACTTCGCCGCTGACGATGAAGAACATTGCCGTGGCAACATGATGCTGTCGCACTATGATTCGATCGGGACCAAAGTACGCAAAATGGCTGAAATTTGCCAGCATCATTTTCACGTGCTAAAATAACAAAAATGTGAAGTAAAAAAGCAGGTACATAGTGCCATTTGATTAGTACTTCAGGATATTTGCGGAAGCATTTGAAACCGCCAATTGTCCTGTAAATCATGTCATTTTCCTCGTTGGTCCTGTCTTCTGGCGCTTTATTCAAAATTGCTTTGTGCTAATAAAAAATGAGCGTTTTAAAAACTGATAATGATAACGGTTGTAATTTTATTACGCACTTCCAAGGTAAGGTTTGACTTCAATATCTTCTTACCGCCATACTTGGTGCCGTATCCGGTCTCCAACAACCATGGAGTGTTGGCAATCACGAGGCGCACGAGGGCTCGAAATCGCTTTTTCGGTGAGATTCGCTTCTTCCGCTTTGACTCAGCGGAGGTAAATTCCTCGGTGAATTCTTCATCCTCCATCTCTGGATGATGGTTTTAGAAATGTGTATAGATTTCTTGAAATAAATAATATACTAGTATTGTGTTGTAAAAACGTGTAAATGACTGTTCAAGGTGTGACAAGACAGAACAAGACCTTATTTATGATTTTGGCAAGTCACCTGCCAAGCGGTGCTCTTTGCAGAATGAAAATAGGTGTGCTTTGGGCTTTGGTTTCCCACCGATCTCAATCGATTTGTTCTCAAATACACTTGTCCTTTTGCCAGTGGCGTGCGCTTCATGTTTTGCGAACATGCGAGAAAAAATGAAATGCGCAAAATTGCAAGCCTCTACAAGCGGTTACAATATAATTATCCTCACTTGCATTTGCATCTGAAACATGCTTTTCGATCCTAATAAATGCCCTAGGGCAGAAAATGGAGAACGTCTGACCATGCATTGCCAATGTACAAAAAATCCTCTCGCAAAACGCACTTTAGAAATTGCTTAGAGCGAATTTTTAAAAATACTAACCAGGCATGGAAACCGTTATACATAACGTTTAATTTTAACCGGTTTTGTAGAGCCGTTCTAACCGGTTAGAGAACGAAAAACACAATTAACGGTTAAGGTTACTGGTTAATGTTTTCGGTTAACATGCAAAAGTGCCCCGAAGCCACGATTCAACGCTTTAAGAATCTACAATATCCACAAGCCACACTACCTTTTGCTAGTAAAATGGAAGCGTAGTTTTTTTCAAAATATTAAAAAATAAAGAATCCATTTAAAAAATAATTAAAGCTTCTATTTTTTTTAATTTTAAAGTTTTAAAATTATAATATTTTACTTTTTCTTTTTTTTTACACTTGCACTAACCCTGTATGTAAAATCCTCTTGTATTATCATATCAATAGTATTAATTAGTCGAAGAACCCAAAGTTAATAGATTGGTTTAATGAACTATCTTACATACAGATTTACATTTTTTTAAACATGATAGTTTTTCATTTATTTAAATATTGGAAAAGTCAGTTCGTCGTTCGCGCTTCGGCAGAGTCTCGCGATGCTTGGGGCCCTTGAAGAGGAGGTTCTCATCGCCCATCGACGCATTGAAGCCCACCTGGTATTGCATGCCAGGAGTCTGTACAGAAAAAAAAAAACAACAAAAATATTTTTATCGACATAGTGTTGGTAATCGTACTTCATCAATAATGTTCCGGTATTCCAGCATATCGTCGGCCTCCGTGACCAACTCAGGCACATCGAACCTCGGCACGTTCAAGTAGCACATCAAATTGTCCTTCCTGTCCGCGTAGCGATAGCGCAGCATCGCATATTCCTCCTCGCGCAGGATGCGCCAGTCGCGCAACTGCGAGTCCTGACTGTCAAAGCGATCAAAGTCAATTTGCTCTATGTCCTCGATTACCACCTCCGGCTCGCCGCCATTACTCCAATCGTAGATTAATAATTCCGCATCTTTGCTGTATAATGTAAATATAATACAGGGTTAGTTTTTTTTTAATGTAAAGTAAAATTAGAAGAATATTTGCCTGATTTCCTTAAGATACTCCTGCTTGTAGGTATTCTCCATCGTCTGTAAAAACTCCTTGTCCAACGCCGGCGAGTTGCATTCATATGGCAGCGCACGCTTCTTAATGTTCTCCATCACCTTCGGCACTGGCACGTCCAAGTAGATCACCAGGTGGGGCTTGAGCAGCTCGCTGATGGAATTCTTGCGAATGTCGTAGTAAGCGGAGCGCGCGCCACGCGACAAGTGCCCGGACTTGTACATCGCCTCAACGAACACAAAGTCGGAGAACGCGCAGCGATCCAGAATCACGCCCTGACCAGTGCTCATCAAATGCGCCAGGGCATCAATATATTGAGAATATCTGTAACAAAGCCATACAGATGTTAAGAATCATTTCATTCATACAACTAAGGATACAAGAAAAGATGTAATACATATATTGAACTTACTTCACAGTATACTGCTTGATTTGGAAGCAAGCAGTGAGACAGTGCCTGGGATTGATCAAATAATTATTGATATCAAAGGACCTGCATGCCTCAGGAATCTGAGGGTCCATTTTTCGCATATCATAGCCATACTCATTGATGTAGAGCATGTCCTGATTGGCCTCTGGGTAGTAAACCATGTCCAATTCAGTGGCCAGTTGCTTGGCAAATTCACTCTTGCCAGATGCACACGGTCCTTCAACCACAATCAACTGTAAGGAGTAATAAATGATTATGACCTCTCTCCAATGCAGACTAGGTGCTTGTTACCTTGCTGTTCTCATCAAAGCGTTTGCTGGTCTTGTCATACAAGGAATGAAAGAAATTGTAAGACTTGTTGTTGTAGTCCCAAGGAGCAGGCTTCGGCTGCCTCTTCTCTAGGGCCATTGTGGCCTTGCTGGAAATGCATCGCACCCCAATGTGTTGCACAGTGGCGGTGCTCGGCGATGTGCATAAAATTCGTGCAAAACCAATGCGAATAACTGAGGCCATTTCGTTGATTTCTTTTATGCAATTATTTGGGTTTCCACTTTCCAGGTTACAACTGTTTTTACATAATTGACATTTTGACATTGACATAATCGGTGGGTTGCGGAAATAGCTAGATACTGCATTGTCATGCCAAAGTGAGAGACAGAACCACTGTGTACGTTTAAAGAGCTCGTTTATGAAACAGAGAGAGACACACTACTCACTATCATTGAATTTATATGATTCTCGATTATTAAGGTTTAAATGTATAACGCGAGAGGCTCTGTTGTTCGTAAATTGTACGGGGGTCGTTTGATTTTTGGAATGTACACATTTCATTAACTTTTGTCACTAAATTTTGGGTTTCCCATGCATGCAGCAGAAAATCCTTTATATTATGTCGACATTCGACGTAAGATCACTTTATTCTTTCCGCCACGAAACCGCCGTTAAGAAGTTCTGCACCATTTAGTACCCTGGAAGTGCCTTAAATCCCCTTTGAAATCTTGGCTAATTATTTCGATATTTTGACGACCTTTGCCGGAATACCATTTATATTTTCTGAACGCGTGCTTTTTTTTTCAGTATTCTTACGAATTCTGATAGGCACGCAGACGCTCTTTCAGATGCACTCGTCCCAACCCCTACAGGACAATCAATTTTGCACTTTAGGCGATTTATTCAGATATTGTGACGACATTCGACGGATAATCCTTCATATTTTCTGAACGCGTTCTCCTTTTCTTTACGGTTCTTGCCAGATTATTTTGATAGGTGAGAAGACGCCCTTTAAGATGTATCTCAAGGGCCTCAGAGCTCTGGAAGTGTCTTTATAGTTATTTATGAAATTAGTGTGCAAAGTTTGATTTTAAGACGCGAGGTCAAGTTTTCGCAACGAACGTAGTGACCCGGAAGTGACTTAAAATCAAATTTGAAAATCTTCCGATTTATTTTCATGTTTTGCTTTATATTTCCCGAATGCCTACTCATTCTTTAAGTATCTTTGCGGCTTCCGATAGGCAAGAAGACGCTCTTAAAAATGCACCCCGTCCCAACACGCTCAGGGCACGCTTAAAATCAATTTTGCACTTTTGGCGATTTATTGCGATATATTATTGAAACGCGTGATTTTATAGTTTCTTTCGTCAATTTTAATATATCTTTTAATTTGATAATATTTTAAATTCAATAAATTGTTGTATTGTTATTACTTTATATTGTACTATAATCTGCTTTAAATAGT
>JARJDQ010010435.1:0-31164 GCA_030264215.1 Geostiba sp. GC000077 | reverse complement strand
GGATGCTGCATGATTTGACTATGATCCAGAATGATTTCGAAGCTGATATTTTCCAGACAGGTTTTCTAGTGTAGTACGCAGGTGGAGTGTGATTTTGAAAGTAATTGGTCCAGTAACTACAGAGAAATTTAGATTTAAACTTCTAACTATAGTTTATGCTCATTTTCTCTTAGAGGGTACGGTTAACGCAACTCTCCCTAACAAATGTCACAAGTCACAACAAACAAAAACCATAGATTTGTTTCGTCACTGAATGTTTATTGTTGATTTGCCAACGATCGTGATGGTGCGGTAAAGGGTGGAATTAAATGTAAACAAGGCGATGAATAATTTCCATCGCAGAGCCGCGCGTTGCGACTCGTCGGTTTTTCATCCGTGGCTGGTATACAGCGCTTTGATTGAGGCAGCAGGCGCAAAAACGATAATGCAATGTGTAATTGGAATTCGTAATTTCTGCATCGGGCGGCGGCGCGCGTACGTGTTTAATATGCGCCGATCGAAATTAGATTCACGCGCGTCGCCATCGCCAAACCCGGAACAATCGCTCAGCCACAGCGCGCTGGCAATAAACTCACATTCGCATGAACATTTTTCATTAATCAACCAGCCAACCACCACAAACGAATTTTTCTTCTTCACAACAAGTGTACAAGTCGTCCAGCATGATGATAGGGCTGAGGAAAGTCGCCATCGCGCACGCGCACTGCCCAGCAGTCCCCAGTGTTTGTTCATCTCACTGCAATCATAAAATAATGGCATTCCTCGCCGTCCGTCGCCCAAGCCCAAAGTATGCGTTGAAAATTTGATAATGCTTTAATAAGCGTACATCCTGCCACCGCACTACCTCACATATTCTTTTGCTCTTCACACAGAAACTCAAAAAGCATTAATCTTCATATTTCCACAACCATGTGTATTTGTGTATATTTGGTTGCATATTATTGCAACAGCCTACTTAAACCTAGCTTTAAAGAAGTTAATAAATTTAATGTCCAAGACGTAATTATTTAATTCGAATTTAATGAAGTTGCTTTTCGGCAGTCGGTAATTTTTTAATCAACGTGATTCCGATTCGATTTGGTTTCACAGGAGCGGCGAGAGGTGAATGTTGTAAAAAAAAACAATTCGGTAGCTACTATAGTCAGTAGCAGGCAGCAGGTTGGCGATGGTGTAATATGTAATACAAACCAATACGTTAATGCTATCTTGTTAATTACTAAATTTAATGGAGCATACACGCTGGGGACTGAGTTTTAATCCAATGTGCAGTGTTCAGCGCAACGCAAAACAAAGCGCCGCCGTGGCAGTAGCTGGATTTAATTAGTTAATTAATCAATTTTGGAATTTATTAATTAAGCCTAGGTAGATCTACTATCCAGGGATCATCTTACAACTAGATTCTTGTCTTTAAAGCACATCTAATGACCCACGAAACGCGCTTAATTAAAGTTAAAAAAATTCAAGTGGTAGAATATACAGTTTGGCCTTTTTGAGATTTTGATATTTCACGAAAATAAAAATTCAAGATTTTTTTCAAGATTTTTCTGTCGAGATTAAGACAAGAAGTGACAAATTATTTTTTTGAGATTTTCTCAAAATGTAAAAATTAGTTATGTCAAGATTCAAGATTTTGCAAGATCAAGATCGAAAATTTCTTGAAATCTTGACATTTTCATTATAATTCAGGGCATTTCTGCAAATTCTGACTGTTATTCATAGATTGCGAAACATTTTCAAGATTTTTTACTTCAAGACAAGATTGAAAGACGAAGAATATTGCCAAGACAAGAAAAAAATGATTTCTTTCAAGACAAGATCAAGAATTAGATTCAAGACCAAAATTCTTGGGTTGGTGAAACCCTAGATACGTGATTATAATGAGGGCTATACGCTCAGTGGAACTTAGCATATACATTAATATGAGAAGAAGGGTAATTTTTAAATGATTTTTGGTGTAATTCGTTTTCAAATCGGTCCAGTATTGCAAATTCTAACCGTTATTCATAGATGGCGCAACATTTTCAAGATCAAGATTTTTTCAAGATGTTTTTAAACTTCAAGATAAGACTGAAAGATCAAGAATTATACCAAGCCAAGAATAAAATATTTCTTGATTTTCTTTCAAGACAAGATCAAGAATTATACGCAAGAGTAAAGACCAATATTCTTGGCTTGGTGAAAGCCTAATTTCAAA
This sequence comes from Geostiba sp. GC000077, assembly GCA_030264215.1. Taxonomy (NCBI): domain Eukaryota; kingdom Metazoa; phylum Arthropoda; class Insecta; order Coleoptera; family Staphylinidae; genus Geostiba; species Geostiba sp. GC000077. The sequence goes on along the minus strand of JARJDQ010010435.1, from coordinate 28,970 downwards.
CTCTCATTAAATATTACTTATTGTGAACATGCACTCATACACTTATCCATTCCTATGTACAGTTTAACAAAGAATACACTGTATATGTGAAATGTGAATGTGATCGTCATTGTTGCTGCTTAGATGTTCAGATGTTCAGAAGTTAAGTTCAAGGCGCATGGCATATTTCTCAAGGTGAGCGCCTGCAGGTCTAGCGACGACGCATCGCTCGAGGCCGCGACCGCGGCCGCGTTGCCGATGGTCTCGGACGGTCTTCAGCTAGGTGAGCAAAGCCGACGGCGGGCGGGCGGGCGCGGCGCGCAAAGGCGTGCACTTTTCCCCGGGTTATTATGCCGAGTGCGCGCGCCTCCTCGGCTACCGTCTTACGCGAGGAATTACGATATTGATGATATCGCGACTTCTTTTGCTTCCGACCGTCCCACCGTCTCACTATACGCGTAACGAGCAACACCGCAGCAGCAGAGGTAGCAGAGACCCAGAGAGGAGGGATCATACAAACCGGCGCAGCAGTGCAGAAGACAAAATTGAATCAAAAAGAGCTGAAAGTACGCAAAGTAGCCGTTTGGGGTGTTATCAGCTTATTATGGAAGATGCCGAAGATGCGCATACTGTTGTCCCCCCCGAACAATGTGGAACATACAGTGCGTTCGAAGAAAAAAGAAAGCAAGGAGAAAAATGTTACAATCGTTTAGTAGACTTGCAACTAAAGCTCGATTTATAGTACGATTTTAGCCGTAATTTAATTTAGTCGGAATAGATTATAGTTATGATTTCCCTAAGAGCATTTATAGTTGGAACGTAAGAATCGTAAGATCGTAAAACCATTACGATCGTAATAACGTAACGGAAAGAGATGAAACATCTTCTTACGATGTTACGATCTTACGATTCTTACCTTCGAACTATAAACGCGTTTAGGGAAATCGTAAAATTAATATTTTCCGACTAAATTAAATTACGGCTAAAATCAACTATAAATCGACCTTAACTGGTGGTATGCAACGCGAATTAAAACCAGTATCCCGAAACAAAAGAGCGCGTCTTTGGTGTCGGGCCGTGCCGGGTGACTTATTGACAATCGCGGCCGTTTTAACTAAACCGCGCGGCGCAAAAAGACGCCGTACCATCAAGATAAGCCCTCGGCCAGCAGCACGGCCCGCCCTTTAATTTCGCAAACAAATCCGCAACACGTAAGCCGTGTTGAATGCGACCAAATGCTATCACAAATCACAGCCAACCATACAATTGATAATCATTTTTAATTACGGGGCAACCGTCGTCGTTGCGTCGCATAGTTGCAAGTGTAAGCATGCCGACGACAGGTTTCCAATTAAGTGTCGATAATGAAATCCAGAGCGGTAATGAGTTTAATTTCACTGCAAGAAGCTCCCAAGTCGGTAGCGCAGCCAGCCAACGACTTTTCTTCTTGATCTTCATCGCCGAGGCCCGATAATGACGCGGCGAAAAGCGACGCCCAATAATACAGCGCACACACACACACACACACACACACACACACACACACACCCTGCCGTCGGCGGTAGACATTCCCGAGGCGTGTAACGCGGTATAAATTGTTAATCGCGGCAAACGGGCAAACAGAAGCCGATGTTGAGCAGCAGCGTATTAAAATCGAACGCAATCTTGGAAATAGTCTCACGTACGGTTTTAATTTCTACGATAGCCTAACGCTTTTCGATTGTATGTGGATGTCGGACGGCGTGCCGCTTTTTGTGTAATTGTCGACGGAGGAATCAAATTCTATTTCATGCGCGACATTGTTTTTGAACATATACCATCCAATCGATAAGTTACATAAAACGCAAACTGTGTGTTGCACCGTTAATTTCGCGATAGAGTCGTTAGGGTGTATTGTTAAACAATACTCATGTCAAACAAAAAAAAAAATGGCAACATGGCAACACCGCCGCACAACTTCAGGAAAAACCATGATGAAAATGTATTTATAAGCGATTGCATTCTCATTCTCATTCCGTGGCATTGTCGCGAGCTTTTTGCCGTGCAAAATAGCTTTGCGCCGCAACTGCCACCATTGTTATAGTTTTAGTAATAGTTGTAAATATCGTCGTTGTTCAGGAAAAAAAATAGAGCATCACACTGACTGCAACATATTGCTGTAGTGTAGAAGAAGAGTCGCGAGATATAGAATAAATCTTTATAAAAATACTAAATGCTCCGAACACACTGTATGTGTAACTACATGGAAGTATGTGCTAGAGCTGTAATAGAGGCGCTCGCGAGTTGTAAACGCGTAATTCAAGTAGCTCTAGCAAACGCACACACACACACAATGAGAAAATAAAGGACCGAACGAGGCAAGAGACCGCTGCAGGAAACGTTTTCGATTAGAAATCTAAAATTAATTTATAGTTATGAACAAAACGTACGGGCGCTCCCGAGCGCACACTCTCACACACACATACCCTGGCGCACAAAAGAGTTAACAGTACATTGTGCGAGCGTATCATGTGCGCAATTTAGGAAACAAGTCGCGTTATGTGTTGAAAAACGCGCTGTTATTTGGAGCGTTTAAATAAATGATTTTTCGATTTTACAGAATGCGATTCGGCTCAATACGGTGCGCAGGCCATCAAGACTACGTCGAAACTTCGATACGTATTAAGTTTTAATTTGCAATTATTAATTCGGTGTTTTTTTATTACGTGTTTGAATCGAAGCATTACGACTTGACCGTATAGAAAAATTAAAAGTAGGTAATACAAAAAATTCAATTAAAATAGAAACTTGTCAATTTTTTTTTAAATTAAGGAATATTATAGGTCACTGCAGAAAAATTTTGAAAACATTTTGAAAACAAAACTGCTTTATCTTGTTTGAAGTTTTGCATGTTTGGAAGCATTTTGCGGAGAGAAGGAATTGAATATTAGACTTTTCCATTAGATATTCCTCTAGTTACACTCCTATTTAATAGATTGCACAAAATCGAATTCATTTGAATTATTTTGTTTAAAAGATATTCTTTTTTTAGGAAGACTTGCAATATGAACTTTTTCCGAATTTTCAGAAATAACGTGAACTATCAAGAGAATTGAAAAAACTTTCTAGGAAAATATGTTTTTCAATATAAATATGGATTTGACTATAATATCAAAAATATATCATTCCATTTAAATAAATGTTATTTTGGTCTGTATATTTTCAGTTCATTTGAAAATATTTTAGGATTGTGGACATTTCACTCATGCATAACTTTAATCTAAATATTTTTTTTGAAATGCTAACTTTTCTATCCAAATATCTAAGAACCCTGAAGGTCAGAATCACCCTGTAAACGATCCCAAATGAAAAAAAAAAGATTATAAATGGTGAACTATATTCGTACGACTTCAATATCTTTTTTCTGACGAAAATTAACGAGAAGAACAAAAAAATCCTATTTTTCAATATTAAAAAATTAAAAATTATGCTTTTACAATAATAAAATCTACCTAAAGCAAAAAAGTTTTTAAAAAATTATAACTATGACGTATTGTAATTATCCGTACATAAGTTAAAGCATTATTTAAACCAGCGCTTCCTCTCGACATTTTTGCGGTTTTTCTAAGCTGATGACTTCTTCGCCTAATTCCTCTCCTAAAGTGTGCAACACGTTCACGTACCGGAAATCTTCAACAATATTTTAATGCTTTTTCACCTCTTTTTGTTCCAACGTTGGATTTAATAAAGTAACGCATTAAAAATCCGCCACGACCAGAAGACGCAACGACCATTTATTACATTTATTATCATTATATTACGTCCGTGTGCGCGAGTAATGTGAAAACGGTAACGCTAATAAATATAAACATCCAAGACAAAAGAATCGAGCATTAGTACCACGAAAAACCCCACTGAGCCTAGGCAACGAGTCAATGATTTTATAATTGCATTAAATTACAGTCGAAGCACGCCAACGTAAGTACAAATAGAGCATTAACATGTACGCTGGGCTTTTTATTGTTTTAATGTGGCCGGACTCAAGATGTGAATGAAACATCAAAAAAGCACCTCGTGGATAACACGAAAAAGGCACGGAATTAAGTAAATCACCAAAAAGGAATCAATGACCTTTAATAGAAGAAATGAGGTAATGTCCAAAACGCGGAGTTATTTCTAAGCATCAAGAATCAACAAGAAATTATTAGGCCTCCTAAAAACAATATTCACATTTTTTGTGGCGTTTTGGTTCTTTACTGGAATTTTGACTTGTGCTGAAATGTAATGTAATGTAATCAGCGCGACAGCAACCAGGCAATGATTTTATAATTATATTAAATTATTCGAGAATGTCGGTTTTTATCGACAGCGCGTGTGTGGATGAAAACTGAATGAAACAGGAAAAAGTTTTAATTTTTAAATAAGCCACACACCGAAGGCATGACGAACACAAGACACAAAATGAGCGCGAGTGCGCTAAAGAAATAATAACTAGAATAATATAATAAGGCTTGAATATGATGAATCTTGAGGAGTAGCTTGGTAGCCAGCTCCGAAGCTGCTGCGCGCCCCGCTTTGATTATATGAATGAAACTTTTTTTGCTGCGATTCCTTTATTTATTTGGTAACGCGCACGGAGCGCGCCGAGCGCGAGTAAAAAATAATTTCATACATCTGTGGCCTGCCTGCCTGATCTGCTCTGCTCTCCTGGGCGCACTTATATGGAGACATAATTTGAAAAATTGTATCATCATTAAGCCACTGTGCTTCAGCATCAGCCTGAGTGTACAATCTGCTTGGTGCTTCAAACCGCAAGAAGAACAATTCATTCGGAACATTTTTCCCATTGTTCCCAAGACTCGTAAGAACGCACTGTATGTAATCAGAGCAAACACGGTAGCAGTGCTTCTTTTACACTCTGGTTTCCGTTTTGTCTTTTCCTTCGAGCTTTTTGACTGCGGCAACAGACGATCGACGATGTAATTTCTTTCGCGCAATATTAAAATCACCGTTGCCGGATCGACGCATTGATAATAATGTAATGCCCAATGCGCCGTTGCCGAGAGTCATCATCTCATCATCATCTTGTCCCGACGGGCCGACGGAAAAAGTGCCATCTACAAATGAAAATCTGCACCAACGTTTTTGAGATACGTTCGCATCGAGAGTATCGAGACTTTGTGGAAAGAGTTGTTGCAACAGCCTGTAGGTGTTATTAAGTTGCATTTTATCGCAACTTTTTGGGCGCGTTTCTTTCGCGACAGAGAGCACAACATATTTATAACATTTAATTACAGTTGTAGTAATTAGCCGCGTGTACGCGCGCATTTTACGACCGGCAATTCGCCGCACAACGGCGGACTGAATGCTGCGCTGAAAATTGTTGCTACATCCCAATACCTACAATATATGCATTTATTAAGTCGTATTTCATGTTGGGTGCCGCTCTGCAATTTTACGCATTTCGCACGCTTGCGTTAAAAACGCTAAATTTAACAGCAAATTAATTGCGAGGGCTGTCATCGCATTAGTATACTATTTAAACGCATATCGTAATTAGTGTACCAAGGGAGGAAAACGGGGTTTTGAAGCTACACTCAAATAAGCAGCAATATAAAGGAGCAAGGGAGAGCCCGCTCGGTGGCATATCTGTCTAGCACTTGGTAGTGTAGATCAGAAGGTCCTGGGTTCGATCCCCATTTATTATAAATTTATGTCGACTTTATTCAATAGAATGTATGTTTCCAATTCCCCTAAAAAGGGGATTGCACTCGAGTAAACCAAACCAAACCAAAAGGAGAAAAGTGAATTTTCAGGTGAGGAAGGCGAAAAATACATTTTGTCGCCTTGTGTAAGCTAAAATGTGCAAACATTAAAATTAATGATTATTATACGCGTTTTTTCAGCGTTTCCAAGTCGACTTTTTGAAATTCCTCTCTTGAGGTGCCTATATTTAATCGCATATAGTATTTAGTGTACCAAGGGAGGAAAAGGGGATTTTGAAGCTGCACTCAAATGAGCAGCAATATAAAGGAACAAGGGAAGAAAAGTGCATTTTCAGTTGAGGAAGGCGAAAAATTAATTTTGTCGCCCTGTATAACCTAACATGTGCAAATATTAAAATTAACGATTATTATACGCGTTTTCAGCGTTTCCAAGTCGCCTTTTTGAAATTCCTCTCTTGAGAGGTGCGCGCCGTGTGACGCGGGCACACAGGCGTCATTATAAAATTATTAAAGAATGACAATTTAAAAAAGCAGGAAGACGTGTTTTGTACGCTTTTTAACGTGCAATCATAAGCGCATTACCGTGTGGCATGAGTTATAATTATAATTACAAACATATGCCCGATGACCGAACCGAACTGTTGTGGAGACGCGAAAGAGCGCGCAGCGGCAGCAGAACTGCTTCACAGCTTCAGAAAGAAGAAGGTATGCTGAAGAAAAGAAGGCAGCAGCAAGCAGATTTCGACGATTCGAATCCACACGTCAGTGAAGAAGGAGCTACCGTGCATGCGTACAACGATGCGTTTTATGAATGAAATCCTATTCATAACTTTTGCTCATTACCAAGTCCAAGATTACCTCTGCAGTCGACTTTGGTTGGCGGAAAAAAAACTCTATTCGAAGAACTATCGCTTCAGGTGTGTGTTGGACAACTAATAAAATGTGGCGAGAAGTCGAGGCGATATTAATTAGTTGTGGATGTGTGAGATGCACTTTTATAGGCTTATTTTTGGCACTTTTTGATTAACACTCCGTAAAAAATCAAAATTACCCTCGCGCCCATTGTTGCACACAAGTTGCTCACAAGTGCAACAACTCGGGAACTTGGCCGCTTGGCTGTTGGTGCGAGGCATTGAATAAAAAGTAAATTAACTTCTCGATAATAATGACGGTCCCCCAGCAGCTCCTGGCCACTCCAGGGCACTATCTTGGTCTCTTGGTGCTGCAGTGCCGCCGCGCCGGTTACCTGATGAACTGCCTTCACACTTCTGCGCGGCGCGCACGGAGACGTTAATGAAATTTTGTGACTTTGTACTTTTCTTCTTCATCGGCCACACTGCGCCGCCGCGCACACAGTAGCATCAAACCTGACATATCATTATAACCGAGTTTATTATTAATTAACTCTTCTTTAATTCTGGTCGTTGCCTGAGCATGTGAGGCGGGCCTCCTCTGGACGCTGGCCTGGTAATTGAAGCACAGGAAATTATCCTACGCACGCGGTAATTACAATTTTTTTTTCCTTTCGGCGCGGCCCGCTTTCATCGTCAGTATCAACAACATGAGTCAACAAGAGAGTAGTAGTACTACCTACCACCCTATAACCTGCACGTGCACAAAGTACTTGGGCCACAAGGAGAAGGATGGAACACAAGATGGAAATTTTTCGTGCTTAAAAATTAATGAACACCGTCGCGCTTGAACTAATCAACAACTCAAGGAATCCTCCACTCTGGATTCTTCAAAAGGACGCATTTATTATTTAAACATTATGCACGCATGTTGCCGGTTGTTCCTCCCGGTGTCCTTTTTTGTGTTGGCGGGTGCCTGGGTGCCTCGTTTGCAGGGTCATTCAAAATTTAGTGCCTTTTTTGGCAAACTACTAAACAACCAGCAGCCAACAACCGGTCGCCGCGGTTTGGACACATAATGAGAGTTGCGGCCGACAATAGCCCTGGCTTCGCTGGGGCCCCCCGAATTAATTCCAGCTATTAATCACCGCGCGACCAACAATAACTAACAGGACAAAAGACGCGTTTTGAAGACGGGTCCCCATTTCCAATTCCAATTATACACCGCGCCAAAAACTCAAAACGCCGCAAACAGGTTCAAAATAATCAACTTTTTTTTTTTGGGGGGAGCAAATCTTTTTGACTACAGCAGCAATTTTATGATTTAAATATGGCTGATGCACATGTGTCCCAGCAATTTTAATGCGCTGGTAATGGTATGATAATTCAAGCGCAACTTGCAAATTGCGTTCGTCCGAGAGTGACTTCATGTCGGGCAACGGGGCAAGAAAAATCAAAGTCAGTGGCATATGGCAGACTGCACTGCAGACTGAATTTTGAATTATGAATATAAATGGATAATAATTCTTCCATGCGCAGGGCATTAATCAATTATTCTACTTCTAACTGTGTATTATACAAGGTGATGGCGGAATTGCTCTGGAGATTGTATAGAGGGCATTTACGGAAGTACGTCGAGCAAAAAAATTAGGTAAGTTGTTCTTCATAGCCGAGATGCAGAGCTTTCTTTGTCAACGTTGTTTCTAATTATTATTTTGTTTCAATTTAAAGTGTAATTGAAAGATTATTTAATTTGTTATCTATTCCAATTGTAATGTTTGATCCACTGGGAAAATCGTAGAAGGAATTGAATTTTAAAGTTGATACAATTCTGAGCTAAAAAAATATAGATTTGAAAACTTATCTACTTCTTTATTCTTTCAAAGCTTTCTATAAATCCTTCAGAGGAATTCCACCATTAAAAAATCACCTTGTATATCAGAAATAAGCACATCACTACTCAACACAGAGTGTCTTAAAGACACCGTCAGAAACGTAACTACAAACAAATCAAAGTTTTGGTAAATTTTTTGATATTTTCAGTATTTTAAAAACTTCTTGGAGAAAAAGGTTTGCTTTGAACAGATTGCAGTCGTTGGTCTGCTGAATAAATTCTTCAATGAGCAGTGGGGAAGTCGAGTGAATGGCACTGGGCGCAATTACGCCGCGTGATTTATGACGTGTAGATGATAGAGATCGCCAAGATTCAATCCTAGACCGGACGCGTGAACTACCACATCATCAGCCGCAGAAACCGAATAACTCGCGGAGGCGCGGGCGCACAAGGAAAAACCTTGCGGTTTAATCTCTTAGCTCTTCGCCTAGGCCCCTAGGCCCTGGGGAAGAAGCTGCAGAGCTGTAGTCATGCAGTGATTATGTTATATTGTTTGATTTTTAGTTTACGCGCCAGCAGCGCCGATTGAGTGTCTTAATTTCACTTCCAATGACTTCCAATTGACGACTGCCAACGTGCCAACAGTCCAACGAATCAAGCAATTAGAATGGAGGGACGACGAAGTTGGAAACAGTAGCGTCAGCAGTAGGGTTTTTTTTCGCTGGTCATTGTTCCGCCCGAATGAGAATCCACTCTTACGACTTCGAGACTTTAGAAGAGAATCGATTAATGATAATGAGACGCGACGCACGGTCCTCTCCGCATAATAATGATTACATTTTTTTCTACATCATATATGAATAATAAAATAATAAGCGGCAGCTCCACAGTCACAATATACGCTCTTGTTGGGCACTTGGGATGATCGCTGAATGAAAGTCCGGTGCCGTAGCCGATGCAGTTATTAAACGTAATTTTTCATAATTACAGCTTCCTGATGCGTCTCCGTCGCGTCTGTCTCGCGCGCAGACGCACTAATAATAATTATCGCATAATAAGTTTTTATATAGCCTGTTCCTAATGACGGTCCAAGCCAGCAGCAACAGCAGGAGCACGAAAAAGGTAATTATATAATTAGTTATGCTCGCATCCCAAGTGACAGCGCGAACCAGCGGCGACACGACTCCCTGAAAGCTTCTCACCCACTGATGCGCACCGCACCGCACCGCATCGCATCGCACCGCATCGCATCGCATGGCACCGTACCGCACCACGTCAGTGGGAGAAGAAGCCGAAAAAGTAAAAATATAAGTCGAAGCACACTCACCCATTGATAGAGGTCTGCGTCATGAACCAGCTGAGCACCGCCTTGGCCAACGAGTGCCAAATCTGCGTGAAGATCCAGTCCGATTTGTCCTCACTCTGTTCGAGAAACAGCAGCGTATCGTTGTCGGCGTCCATCTGCACAAACTTCCCTCGCAGCTCCTCCGGCAGAACGCTCACATTGCACTGGTACCACTGCCAACAAACAAGCGAGACAATTAAAAGATCTGCGAGACTATGCAATGGGTAATTAATGAGATAATGCCATGTGGGCGCATCGCATCGCTGTCACGAAATGATCACTCGAGGTGCTCGAGGTGCTCGTCAAAACTGCGCGCGCCTGGCCGAAGGCTTATGAATATTTATACAAATACCGCGAGCGCGAGCTTCTTCGCCAGAGCACAATATGTGTAGCGAAGGAATTCGCGCCCGTGGTGCGGTACGTACATGATTATTCATTCATTGCTGAGGGGACGACGCCCGGTAATAAAACAAAGAAGCTCCTCAACAGCCAAGCGCGTGTCCATTTATAACCGCGCGGTAATTAAAAAAGTTTTATGATAAAGTGTTACACATAATGCGCAGGAAGGCACATCGCAGCGTCAGCCCGCCGGTGGAAACCTCCGAGGAAATAAATATGCAAATGTACGCCATTGCGCCGAGCAACATTTTGCGCATCGCCAAACAACTATAGTGTCTTGATGCAAATGCAAGTTTTAATGGTGTTGCGAAGAAAACTACTGTAATATGATTTCAAATGTGAATTAAGAATTTAAAGAAAAAAAAACTCCTTGGCCCTCCTTAGTATTCAGTCGCCGTTGAATTTTTTGATGCGGACTCTTCTAATGTCTTCTTTTCGGACCTTGCTCTCAGAGGCAAAAAGCACCAACGCACCCAAACATCAACAATAAAATCAGACCGGGACACGTCACCCGGAAAGTTTCTGGCCGGTAGTAAAACGCGCAGAAGACAAAACAATTTCGCAAGCGCAAAAGACCTTGGCTCCTTGGCTTCTTGGCACCTTTGGCCAAAGGGCCGAGCCAACTTTTTAGACAAGTCCTTTCGCCTGCGCCGGCGAAAACATGCGCGACGTTTTTTCGGTGCTGACTCTCTTTGATGGCGATGGTGATGGCATGCGCGGAATGAGCGCTGCGTCGCCATTGCCAATGGTGTCCGCTTCGACGCCATAAAAATTCCGACGCTGATTTTAATTTTTTAATCTCTTGTACCTCGGCGAAAATCACCGCCGGCGAAACAATCAATAAATAAATTCGCGACGGCGCGTCGAAACAATTTTTCGCCGCACTCGGCACACAAATTTGTATAGGAAAAATGGGTACGTTCTGTCGACATAAATTTCGCTTAAAATTGTTAAATTTTGTATTTTTAAGCAGATTTCCACATGCGGAAACGGGCGCGCGCGCGCGCTCGAGCAAAGTCATAGAATTATGGTGCGACATAAACTCGATTTATTGTATTTGAACGACGGTTAAATCGACTATATAACTTTAGTGGACCATTACAATATGGATTTTCATGTAAAGCAAAACGTCGGGCTGCGGAGCGACGAAAACCATGAATATCCGCTAAACCAGCGTAAAAGCTGTGCAAGTGCAGGAGGGCCATGCAGAGTTCTAAAGTGAAGCTGTGAAACAGTGAAACAAAGTGAACAACGGAAGTCTGAGTGACAAGCACTTACAGACATTTGTCTATATCAATAAAAATGTTGCCAAGTTTCCAACAACCATCGAGGTAAATGTTAATTTCAAACTTGCATATTAATGCCAATCTTTGCTCAACCAGAGGCGTTTGCGTTTCATTCCTGCGCACATGCACCTAAGCTCTGAATGACTGACGGATGGACTCATACCACAAGCCAAAACCCACGATGTAGTGGGCACTGGTGGAATGCGAGAGGAAGAAAACAAAAGTTAAACTCCAGAGCTCCAGGAGGTAGGAGGTAGGTGCTGTGCTTCTAATGAAAAATGATTTCCACCTTCAATCCTTCAGCTCGCAACGAAATATAATAGGTGTTAAAAACACAACTACCGGGCTCCTTGTGAGGCTCATCATGGTCAAGTTTCCCCGCCTCCTCCCAAACAGTTCCAACCTGGAGCACCGATGCACCTCCCAAATATTATTTTTAATTAACCGCTCATTATTTATGTTGATTGCGGTAGCACTGGTAGCTGGAGAGGCCGTAGCTGGAGAGTTTGATGAGTTGACCCTTGGGAGTCTCTCCAAGTCCACGGATACTCAGTCTTCTACGCAGCCGTAGACGCAGGCCAAACATTTATTCACTTATCCCCAGCAGCCAAGTCCTCGAAGACTCGTTTCTGCGTGCGTGTGCTATGCGTCCATCGATACGGACGATGTGTGCCGGATGAAAATGAAGATGGAGATGATGGGTTGATGAAGAAGCATCCAGCGCGAACAAGTAGCAACTTATCGATGCGACGAGTGTGAACTGAACACACATGCACTGTGCAGCGACGAGAAACGAGTATTGTACAGTAGCCCAAGAGTGTGCACAAGTCAAATAAGCTATTAACAAATATACAAGGTAGCTTAGGTAATAGCTTAGACAAAAAGACAACTACTCCACTCTAAATTCGGAACACGTACGGTATTGACGCTAAATATAATTTTGAAGCGTAAATTTAGATATTGGTGGAGGCGATCGCAGACATTGTTAGTGAAATGTATTTTAAAATCAGATTGAATTTATTACGGTAACACTTGGTCTCTGCATTCATCTCTTGAGATGTTGAGGAGCATTTGAAACGTTCAAGTCGTAGATATGATTGATCTTTGGTAATTTTTAAAACAGGTGCTTAATTGTTTATGTAAATAATGTAAATAAATGCCTGGCCCTTCGGTAGTATGCAGGCGCATTCCAGCGTTATTAATAACCATTCGAGGTGTACGAGCAGTCTGCATGTCTATAACACATCTTATTTTAACAGTGGCGTGCGATAAAAAAGAAAAATCCAGTTTCATCATATATGGAAAGGCAATCCAAACATTTGGTCCTTCAAACCGGATATTATTATATTAATGGATGTTTTAAAATTTAAAGAGTCTGGGCCAACCAACCAACCAACCTTTGAACTGGATATTATTATAATATGTATGGTTCATTTCAAGAGTCTCTTTGGCTCAAAAACGGAGCGTAACAAATACATTCATTTTACCGTACGCCACTGTTTTATTACTCCTACTTTATAACTAACTAATTGTAATTATATCACTAACCGAATAACATTTAATTAACCTGATGTAACGTACTTTCGTTGTTGCGATGAATATTTAACCATTTCGCCCCGAATCTTTGTTAACTCCATGTTGTCCTCGTCGAACAAGAAGTCCGATGTGTTCGACAAAAGGTAAGTTTCAGGATTTATTCGGCGCGGCGCTCATTTAAATATTAAATGAATAAATCCCAAAGTTTGGGACGCGGGCCGCAGCGGTTCAAAGGTTTCCAACGAAAAAAGCTCGAAGCTCGATCACGAAAGCTTGATTGTGTCTGTTAAATTCCAATCGTTTTAATTACAGCCAGAGCCAAACACGCTTGATTAGTGCATTCCTTGCCTCGGCGAATAAAAGCAAAAGGCACAACAAACGGGACAACAAACGTTGAAAATTATCGATGCACAAATCACGCCAACTCCAACAAAGTCAAGATTTATAAATCCATATATGCTCGGGCACTGGTCGAAAATTCGTGAAGCAGAGAGCCGAGTCGAGGGGAAGACAAAATCCTGCATTCCAGCCCGCACGATGCGCAATGATACACGGCCGCGGCAAACATTTTCGAAAAATATTTTATATTGTTTCACAAAGTCGATAAATTCTCCTGCTGGTCGCGATAACTCATCGACGTGCATCCGACGACAAACGCAGCGACATGCCCAGCCGAAGAACAAAACCATTTCGGAAAGATGCCGAAATAAAAACTGACAGAGCAAACATTTTACTTTTACTTTTTGGTTTGGAAATTTCAAGGATATTCAACTTTATTATACATTTTAGATGTGAGGCGCGTTGAAGCTTCTGTAGTAGGGAAGTAACCGTTAATAATAATGTTTTTTCCAGTGGCGTGCGAAAGCTTTAGGCCAAAGAAAAAATTTAAAAAAAAATAGAGATGAAACGGATACCTGTTTGGTCGGATAGCAGATACCGGATAACCGGCCAACCTTCAATCCTGATACCGGATATCCGGTACCGGATCTCCTTTAATTTGGAAATTTTAATTATTTAGTAAGCAACCAATTTTTATTTTTATAGAAAAATGCAAAAAAGGCAATAAAAATTTAATTATTTTGAAGCAATTGGAGGTTTCTTCTGTAAGTAGGGTAAATTTATTTAGTAATTAATTTAATTAATGGAATTTTTAGGCTTAATTTCATTTGAGAATTTATTATTAAGGTTAAAAAAATTCAACATTTTTGGAAAAAAAAATTTGAGGGGTATTTTTTTGCTAAAGTTAATTTTTTGGTCTCGGAGAGGTGAAAAGGTGAAATTTTAGTTATACAAAGGTCTCAATTTGGGTAGTCACTGCCGATATCTCAAAAACTAGCAGGAGTAGAAGATTTTTTTCGTATGAAACTAGTTCAGAATTTAATATCTTGGGAAAAAGATTACTGAAGATGTGTAATACATTTAAGGGTTCTTGAGTTATATGTCAAAAACCACAACCATGTTCGACCACGGTCAATGTTTGAACCGCTATAACTCAAAGAGTATTGGAGCAAACTGTTTTTGTTTGAATAAAAGATTAGATCAATCCAAGGAACATTTTTACGTGATCAGATTAATTTTTCGGTTTGTTGTTTCCTGATAAAGCAGATCAACTTTCTTATTTTAAATCTGGACATCCTATCTATTTTTTACCGCTTCGGAACAAGAAAAAAATTACCTTTTCAACGATATAAAACATGGTTAGGTTCTAAGATTTTCTGACACGGAAAACCGGAAGGAAGTCTTAATAATTTTTCAGTTTTACTCACTTCATTCGACAAACATGTAGGTGACCATTTATTACATATTCCTTCGATTACGAACACAATTATCTATTACTTTGAAGATTTTATAAATTTTATAATTTCAGTTAAATTTGGCGGTAAATTTGAACGTAAATGTGAAGAACGGTGTTGCTCTCAATAAATTGTCTAAAATTTTCTCCAATTACAAGCTTTTAAAAGAATATAATAAATATTATTATCGTAATAATCGGTTGGTTTCATTTTCGAATTTAATAAACTACATTTTTGATATTATGCCGGATAGGCATGATATCGAATAGTTACCGGTTATCCGTTTCATCTCTGCAAAAAATGGATCCAAAATATTTTACTGTTTATTATACACTTCTTTAACCAGTGGCGTGCGAAGATGTTTGGACGAACAAAAGTACATTTCATCATTAAAAAAAAACAAATGGTCCTTCGAACCGGATATTATAATATTTATGAAAATTGACCGAAAATTTACATTTATGTTGCAAAAGGTACAGCATACTGTTTGATGATAATTTCGAAGCCTTTATAATAAATATGATGTTGAGGCTTTTGAAGTAGAGAAGGTAGCAGTTAAAATGATTAACAATGTGATTGCGCTGCGCGACCATACATTTTCTAATAAATTTTCATTTCGCATGAATTGCACAGCAGTTGCATTGCTACCGCACTTACTCTTCTCCTTCAGGTGTGTGCAATGCGTAATGCACGCATTCAATTCACACGAGAGCCGAGAATAAATCGCCGTCATCCTGAAATGGCCGCGAATGGCAAGCGAAATTAAAAAGTTGTTCTAATTTTTAAATGTTAATTATAAAGTGAATGGTGCATTCACGATCAATACCTGATTTTTGTAGTGTTCGCGAGCATCGAGCTCTGCTTCAGTTTATAGAGAAAGTTGATTAATTACACCCGGGCGATAAACATAATTAATATTAAAAACGAGGCATCGTGTTGTTTTCGGTTTGGTCGCTGGTCGCTGCGCTCAATGCTCGTTTCCCCGAATATAAATGCCTTTAATTTATTAGTAATCATGATGTTGCGCACGTCTTGCGCGCGTCGTGTGTACTTTTCAAAGCTCACGATCATGATGGCCAAGAGCGCCGGCATTCGTACGCCGGGCGCGCACACACAACACGGCCAACAAACGGCGTAATCACACACAGAGGTTGTTAGTCGTGGTACGTATCCGAGCGATAAAAAGCGAAAATTGATCGCGGTTTCATCAATAATACGACGGCGGCTCCGCAGAATCTTGGCTGGCTTTTGTTGGGCGCTGGGCAATTTCCTGCGCGCCGCCAATCCACCAACCAAATAATTACAAATTACATTAAGGAATTTTAATGTTCGGCGTGGAAATTCCGCCACCACCACCGGAGTGTGCAAACGACAATAAAAAGTGTATTATAATATAATAACATTTTGATACGTCGACGATGTCGTTCGTCATCACGACCACGAGTCCACGAACCACGTCCGTCTCTCTGTCACTCGCCACGGTAAACACGGGGACGGCGCGCGAAAGAAACCAACCAAGCCAAGAGATGAGACTTTCATGTCATATAAAATATAATAACGAGCGCAGGGGCCGCGAGCGCAGAGATGTGAATGAAAATCGTCGCGTCACGTTTCCACTAATTAAAGCAAACACCAGCTGAGTAAACCAGCAATTGTCCGATAAACTAAACAATGCGCAGCGGAAATGGGTTTATAATATTGCGCGGCGTGGACGGGAGGACGGGACAATAAAGTAATTCATCGCATCGTGACGCTCGGCAACAGCCAACAAAAGTCACAGACCTGTCGGTGAGTGCGGGGAAAAATCGCGCATGCAAACAGAGGCCCGCGGACGATTACTTATAGAGCCGTCAGAGAGGAGGCTGCAGCGGGCAGCATATCTAAGCGTGAGGTTCTTTGTAATTTGTAAAGTCCAGTAGCTGAGAAAAACGCGCGCTGAGCAGCGGACTGCTGATGATGGCCGAAGAAGTGCTACCGGAGTTGAGCGGGCCTCTCCTCTTCGAGTCTTCGAAGACTCGATGATGACTGACAAAAGAGTGCGCCTGGAGATGCGATGACAGCGCGCGCATTAGTGAAACTTCTATTCATTTACATGTATCATTATGGTAAACGGACATTGAATGCTGTGCGTGAAACATCTGCTCGAAATTTCATCAGCGGCCATTTTTTTTTAATTTCAATGTTTTTGATTGCAGATGCAGAATTTCACACCTCATTTGCCGGCGCGCCATAAATTTCTAATTATACCTACATCGGAATCGACTGATGTCGTAAAGGAAGCGACGACTACCGAAGCAATAATCATTTGCGGGGAAGGGCTTAAATGAAGTAATTAGAATAAAATTATCGCGCATTAATTTTATTGCCTTCATGCGCTGGGACTGCGATTCCCACACTTACAATTAGTTGCCTTCTCTGTGCACCTGGTTGGTGTGGCATAGTGGTATTTATCAAGCGTGTTGGCGATGTATGTCAGTGTTTAGACATTACGCGGCATCGTAGTACGAAAGCACAAAATACTCCTCAATCTCCTAATTAAATACTAATGGCACAGAAATATGTTACGGCCGTCGTAAATATCCGCGAAGAATGTCGACGATGCGCGCCGAACGCGAAATGTGCAGAAATGTCAGCGACGACGAGTCGTAATGTCAACCAACCGGCTTGGGCATACCAACTATAGGACTATAGGACTAGGAGTCATCACTATCACACTCCGGAATGTCGCGATGGGCGATGGGCGAAAATACGCAAAATTTTCCGCTCCTCGAAAATGCCGACAATAAAGAACGGAAAGGAGAAAACATTATACAGTGCAATATTCTTAAACGAATACAATGTGCCCTTCAACAATGTAACGTGAATAACTGGATATCCAAACAAGGAGCTAGGATGAATGACGGTTTATAAATTTAATTCAAAAATAATGTTCCTACCTCTGAATCAGGTGCTAGGATGATGAATGAAGGTCCTATGAATACTTTTAAGAATGACTCCCCGTATAGCAAGAGCAATGAGAAAGGAAAGACCGCATTTGCACATGGATATCGGAGTAAAGTGATGGATGCGTCCCAGGAGACTCACTTTCCATCATCCTTAGCCAATCAGCCAAATGCAGATGCAAAAGACGTCCGATGCCACCGGTACCGCTTTCCGCATGGCCAAATCGCCCAATCCCAAACCCAAGGACGATGGAAAAGCATTTGCTTAGCCGGTCGCAGAACCGCAGAGGAACGCAATCGATAAATGTGATTGTGATTGCAATTGCGATAAACACTCCGCCCCGTCAGAGTTTACTTCAAACTTTCAATTTAACGACGTTAAATTGAATATGTTGCATGCGGGGTGCAAGCGCAGTGAAAATTTAAATTACATGCGAGAATAAAACGAAATCACATTAGAAGATAGTTCGGGAGTTGGTGGCTTTATTTAAGTTTGCCGGGGGAGGCGGCGAGTGCTAGAGTTCGCCGTCATTTTATCTAACACATAAGTAATAGAGTATAGAGGGTATAGACCGATGCGCCGCACGTAATGTTTGAAAATCGTTTAAAACTTTTAAAAGTTTACACATTTGCACCCATTCCAGGGAAAACAAACTTGCCAAACACAAAAAAAAAGGCTCACAGTCACAGTCACAACAAAACCCATGTTTTGGTAGGAATCTATACATCTATAGAAATGTAGATTTGGGATTAAAATATAAATTATTAACCATTTTCGAGTATTATAGTTTTCGCTCCGAATTAGAAGCAAAAACAATAATTTATAACTGTAATACTTAATACTGTAATATCAAATGGTGCACATTGCGCTGCGTTTCTAGGTAATTTCGTATAATTTCCCAACGATTTTCTTATTTTCTCATTGCGGCATGCACATATGAGCCATGAGGCATGAGCCACTGAGCACAAGAGCACAGTGCACATGCACACTTCAGTCGTGGTGGCATTATCAATCAGTATACTGAGTAAACGCTCGAATAAATCGTGATGTGTCGAATATGCGCAATAAATTATTTACGCGCTAAAATGAAATCTTAACAAAAGCCAAGAGCCAACCACCAACCTAACTATTCATCATAAATCGTACCAATATAAAGGGGAGTTGCATTAATCGTACTCGGACCCACAAAGAACAATATGGGCATTGAGTATAAATAGTGAAATAGAGACCATTTCAAAAGACGGAGTTATTATAATCAAGTATAAAAAAGTATAAATTGCACAATTTTAAAATTTTGCAGCCCTAGGGAGGTAAATGAATAGTTCCATCGTTCCATGTATTCATTACTAGATGGCGCTGGCGCGACAGCGACCCTATATAGGTGGAAATTCATGCATATTGGTGGCTGGCCTACGGGATTCTTCGATTTTTGATAGAAATATCAAATAATATAATAATTTTAAAAACATATTTAGATAAAAGTTATGCATGATTGAAATGTCGGAAACCTTAAAATATCATCAAGTGCACAGGGTGTAGCACTAAACAGATTCAGACAAAAATTACATTCTTTTAAATGGAATTTTGCAAGTTTTAGTTAGTTTATCTACACAGAAACGACTCATAAACTGTATACATTTTTTTACCAACAGAAATGGTTTATCAGCTTAAAAAAGGGGAGTGGTACGAATTACCCTACTTTCCTCTCCATCCACTTCTTAATGTGAACACAAGCGAATTTTGCAATTGCCAATGTTCCAATATAGCCCTGTCCGTTGTCCCTGATCCAAGAAAAATGCAAGTTTTTTGCCAAAAATATGAAAATTGTAACACACAGTGAATCGTGATCGAGTGCGCCGCGAGGCGAGGTATTCGAAATACATAAATTTCGATCCACCGCCACCACTACGTCCTGAGAGGTGAAGTGTAACTGTAACATGTATGTATGCATAGGGTTTAAGCCGACCAGGACGCAGAGGCACTGTGATATCGCGCATGGGAGACCGCCGGCAAAACCCGCCCCCCGCGGGCGCCACCCTCCTAAGTAAAAATATATGTATCGCGCATTCCGGCGCGGCGCCCGGTTGCGCAAGTGTGCATATATTGGAATCGAATCCTGAGCACCCAGCGACACTACATTTTAAATTCGCATTCGCACACAATACACACATGCGCGCACACACCCTCTCGAACGTTCCCGAATTCAAACATGCACGAGCCGTCGTGGGGCGGCGGCGATAGGAAAAAGGAAGGAAAGGAGGCAAATAACGCTGATATATCCTTGCAGCGGCGCGGCGGCGGCGCGCTGGGGCGTGCGGAGTGCCTGTGCCGCTGCGAAGGGGATGACGCTTTGTTTTGCCCTCGGAGATTATTGAATATCCGCGAGAATTTAAGATGAAAAGAATTCGCGGTACGCCTCTCACACACTCACACACACACACACACGCACACAGAGACAACCACCCTCAAGCGGCTCGAGCACCCCGTTCGGTTTTTCACATGTGGCAATATCGTCCGCGTTTGCCTCCCCGCCTGCCACATATGTGTGAATCCCACTCGAAGATTTAACGAAAAGCCTATGCGCTCCAAACCCACCCACCACCCACCACCCACCCGCAGGCCGCCTCCAGCTCGTGTGTCATTGTTTCCTGCGGGTTTTCTCATATAAAGTTATATTTCGCTTACTGCCTTCGCCTTCGCAATGATGAAAAGCGAACCGCAATAAGCGCGGACGCACAAAACTCCCCAAGCCTGCAAAAAAAAAACTCTCCAAAATATTCCAGCGCGCACACAAAAAAAAAAGAAAATAAGATAAATTCAGTAATTGTCTGCGGTTTACACTTCTTTCGCAGCTTTTTACGCATTTTTACATCCCACAGCGAAAAAATGCCAAAGCAATCTTGAATCCCACATAAACACAGAAATTCGATATTCTGAGATGAAACTGTAATACGCTGAGAGCAACTGAAAGCTGCATCCATTAATTAAATGCATTTATTTCAATTTTCAATCATTCGCCGTTTTACGACGCTAAATTTGCGCTCAACGATTCGAGACAGTGATAAACCACTTCCTGATTACCATGCAGATGCACGACAGCGCTAATTGCCACAATTTCATAATTATCAAGCATGATCACTATTTTTCGTCGTAATCAAACGTCCCCCCACGATTACCTGGAATTCCATTCATAATTTCTAGGAAATCGCCGTGAACACCTGAAACTCACCTGAAACAATCAAAGAAAGGCAAATTAGTTGAAATGTTACACTACCATTTGTGTTTGATTGCTTTCCACAATCGCCATGGTATGTAATTAGCGTGTTAAACACCGTTAAGAGACTCGTTAAACACTTCGTCGCAATGAATAACTAATATTCTCGACGCCGACGGCGGCGGCGGGGTGGACGAGCTGAGGGCCCGCGTAATGACACCCGCCACCCGCCACGCCGCAACCCTTTAACGACTCGCACGATATTATTCATAATTAACGTGCACTTCAACAACACTTCCATCCCCTAGACTCCTAGACCCTAGACCCTAGACTCCTAGAGTAGCAAAGTGCACATTAGCCATGCGAGTCTTGGAAATTCCCGCCGCAGTTCAAACTCATCAGAAAGTTGAATTAGCTATGCACCAACCAACAGTGATGTTGCTGTGAAAAGTTTACATTTACGCCAAAGCCTATGATTAAATAATTTCATCGATTGCAAGAGAAATACAGCGAAGAGAATAAAGACGTTGGGTCTTCAAGAATTTCCAATTTTCCAATAGCTTCGTATAGTTTGTCGATGCGATTTGACCGGAGGTCCGGGAGCCAAAGGGATTTAAAAGGCGGGAGGCGAGAGGAATCGAACCCTACAGCTTCGAGGTCTGCAGGACGGCGCGGCGCGCGCGCGCACCCCCATCATCCAATTTCGAATGTGTGCGCATAATTAAAAAGAAAATCAATACGCATTTTCGTTTTTACGAGCTCTTAGGAGAGAGTGCGCGCCGCGACTGCCGAATCCACGCATGTGTACATAACATCCCCTTAAGAACACCCCCGCCCCTACCTCGGCTACGAAAACCGAAGGAACGGCCGTTCCTCGGTCTTCGGGCGCAGGCCCAAGAGAACGACTTCGCGCATATATTAAGGAAACCAAAAAATCCAGTACCTATACACATACGTCCAAAACTTTTACAAAGAGGCATTCTATAGGATAAATAAAAGGTGTGCTAAAAATGGCGGAAGATCTACACGTGGCGCTGAGTTGAAAATATTAATACGAAAATGTTGTAATTTTCTTCGTTTGGTCACACGAGATCATCAAAGTTGATTTTTAGGTTACAAATATGCATAATAACAAAATGATTTTTCGACCAGAATGGTTTACAAAAACTGACTTGGCAGATATGTTTGATTTTTAAAACAGCTACTGTGAACGTGTATACGAAAAACAATTTTATTATGCATATTTTGTAACCTGCAAATTGCTACTTTTATGAGCTCGTATGACCAAACGAAAAGAGTTAGAACAATTTTGTATAAAGATTTTCAACTCAGAATTAACCATTTTCTTTGGTTAATTAGCAACGTGTATTCTTCTGCTATTTTTGGCACATTGGATTTATTTAAAGAGTCCTAACATATTTTGGTATTCATTGTTCTTTGAAACTTTTTGGTCAGCTGTGTATCCACATCCAGTTAGAACTCTGCGCAAATTTAAAGTAAGCATAACTTTCCAACCTATACACATTCCCCCACTCCCTACTTCTTGCATGTGTTTGTGTGCGGCGCATGCAGAAAATAACGAAGAAAATCTCCAATTTTAAAGTAAAAGAAGTTGAAACGCACGCGCTTGCTGTATGCATGTGTGTGTGTGTGTGTGTGCGCCGACGCCAGGCACGTTCAGGACGTGGAAACGTAGCAGGCGAAGGGAAGAGATTCGCATATGCATGGATTACGCCCGAAACGTCATTACGGCTCCCTAAAATACTTCAAAAGAAAAGAACCACCTGCTACATGGCGCACACGCTCTCGCACATAATATAATTCCCATTTATGCTTCCAGGAGAAGGAAGGACGTGGAATATTTCTTCGGCTTAGTAGTGACGTTGTAAGGGAAATAAAGTCCAGACCTTCAGACTTCACTTTAGGACAATCATCATAATTTAGTATTCTTCTAACTACGAGCTTTCCAAGTTCCAACTAAATATATCTTTTAATAAGGCGTTAGGCGTCAGGATGAGATTTCTATAAAGATGTGTTTGTGAAACTGGCCGTATGCGCGAGTAAGGAGTAAGGAGAGAAAAAGAAATACATTATAAGAGTTTCGCATGATTCGTTCTATATTGCTTTTGTGCCGCTTGCGCGTTTGCACTTTTACCGCCTCGCGCTGGGCGAACTTTGGACTGCCACCGCCACAGCCTTTATCTCATTTTCCAACTTTTCCCCGAGACCCGAGCTGTTTCACGTCTTCAGCATCGAATTGGATGTGTTATACGCACACGTTCATCTCTCTTCTTTAATTCGCGATGCGGTGATGATGAACAGAATATAAGCGACAAAAAAAAATAGCTAAGGTATAATCCAGACAAGAGACAAGCATGAAGCATCACATACCGACATACCAGAAGTGGATACTGGATATAATGCTTATACTTATGTCGGAATGTAGTTATTGATAATCGCGTGCGCCCTTCGTGTCATTTGTGATTTAGATTATTTGACGAAATCGGATTGCGCCTGCGCCAGCGCATGATTATGCTTTATTGCTTCAGTTCGAACCTCCAAACTGGTCCAATCTGCGCGCTCGCTTGCGCACACCCTGCGTCACACTCTCAATGCGAATTCGAATAAAATAACAGGCGCACAAATGAAGCAACGCAACAAAACTGAAAAAAACCTAACGTTCCCTCACAATACGCCAATTATTTTTGGTTTATGTTTATTACGAATATATTAAAAACCGCGAACGCAATGCACTAGGGCGGGCTCTGGGATTGGGAGAAGTGAAAAAAGCAACGGACAGGCCAAGAGAAAACAAAACAATTTGCGGAACAAAAAAGTACTGCGGTTGGAGAGCAAAAATAAGTCCAAATTCTGCCTTCTGCGCACATAGCGCCAACCCAAAGTACACACTACGAAGACAATGATGAAGGGCGTAGAGGTGGGAGCAGGATGAGGACAATGCGGACACGTCCCGCTCGTGCCCATGCATGTTAAACACTTTTTTCCCAAGTTTTTGTTATTCCGCTTCGGGCATCGAGAGGATGGTCGTGGGCCGTGCTTCCGGTTTAATATATGCAGGGACTGGGAGGTGGGGTGGGAGGACACGAACCGAGAGAAAAGGTCCTCGTCCTGTGCAGCGAGTTAACTACCCTCGCCCAGCATTCGATACAACACATGCTCTTGAAATCCCACCCCACCCTCCCACAACACCACCACCACACGAGCCACGACCTGAGAAGACCTATATGTCTGGTCCTGCTCCATGGTCCTCGCCGCTGAAATTCATGTGTTGGTGCAGAAGCAGTTTGTCACGAGATGTGTTTTACGAGCCGTCCCAGAGGTGCGCTAACCTCCGGTTACGTACCTTCCCTTTTAGTCCCGAGTCCCGACCCCTCCGCCCCCTCTCTGAAAAAAACATAATACGTCTAACGCGAAGCAAAGTATCGCATCCTGTGGATGCTGCTGCGCGTAATTTCTCCTCGAGCGTGAAAATGGCGGAGAAATTGCTCAAAATTGTACATTTATGATGAGTTTTGCGCCAACGCACTGTATGCACGGCGCGGACCCAAATGTGTATACATTGTGTATGCGATAGGGGCATTCATCATCATATAAGCGAACGAAAACGCCGGCAACCGTACAAGATGGCTGCTGTACGGCGAGAAGAGGCGAAAAATTGGAAGAAATAAGAAATAACCACCCGGGCGCCTCCACACATCCGAAAAAAATTTAATTTTTATATTTTATAAACGCCATACAAACACAACACAAAGTGTATAAAGTACAAAACAGAAAAATTGTTTTCCGTGTTTTTGATACGAATTTCTTTACGCGCAGCGCGGAGAAAGAAAAAAACTCGCTTAAAAGTTGTGCTGAGGAAGATTGAAAAATAAAGACCTTTTGTTACCACTTCCGAGGCGCGGGCAGCCACACATGTTTGACATCGGCGTGACAATCCGCTCATTTCGAAACGCAAAGTTTCCTGTAATGAAATTTAATGATCGCTAATGAAATCATGAAATTGAGCATAATGCGGCACCGGGCCACATTGTTTGCTGTACACAGTGTACACGACGGAAAAATAGATTAAAACGACACTTTCACCTCGCCGCACTCGTCACTCGTCATAATATGTGGAAACTAACGCGGCGGCAAATAATAATTACGTTCATAAAAAGACAAAAAGGTTGGCGTGTCATTCTCGAGCTGGAACTAGACAAAAGACATCATGCCAAGCATGACACAAAACAACTCATTAAATCACTGTTTGAAAACAGGTAAAATACGTGGCAACAAAATTCCAAAAAAATTGCTTGGCATTTGGCATTATTGGTGGAAAACCGAAATCCGTGGCGACGGCGTCGATATTACATGAATGTTTAGCTTCACGTTGCGCCCGCCACGGTGTTATTTTATCGATACATTTTCCACCGTAATAATAGACGCAATTATCCACACGAACCACTATTTACTTACACACGCCGTGCGCGGCTCGTCCGACAATACAAATATCGCCCCTCATTATCTTCACGGACGCCGCGCCGCCGCGGATAAGGACCGAACGAAGGAAACGGCCGCGAAGTAAAGCACCCGAATAGGAAAACACACAAAGCAAATGCTTGTGGCGTTGTGGCGTGTATAATGAACCCCCAAGAAGCAGGTGGATTCGAAGGATTCGATGCTAAAGATGCGATTATTAACGCAAAACGGGCGCGCAACGGTGAGAAGGAAAGTGATGGCATGATGGCAACACAAGTGCACGAAGGCAACTGAAATTATGATTATAATTGCAAATATCCACCAAGCGCCAGCACGAACGACCTGCAAAAGTCATTGAGTCGCTATTATTTTAATTAATTGCATGGATAATCATAGTGGTGGCCTAGGACTTGAATTAATTTACAATACATTGCAGGGATTCAGGGAATCGATACTTGCTCAGTCCTCAGTGTTTAACATAAAACTCGACGCGTTTTAACGAATCTTATTTCAACCCCCAGGTTGATTTTCTTATTGCTTATTTCTCATTTTCTCATTTTCCCGTTCAACGGCGTCCACCCGTCCGCCTGAATAATTCAGCGAGCAAATAATGATTCATTATTGAACAAGTAATTCGTATATTGTTAATGACGAGTGGATGATAATGCTCTAGCGTGCAATCGCTACGTGGAGGAATAAAACCCCGCCGCCGCCGCCGCCGCGCCGCATCAAAGTTATGAGGAGGCTTCCGCTAACTAGAGCGATGCAGTGGCTCGAGACGCCGCCCGCCGCCGCCGCCGAGGCCCCGGCACTGCAGTACGTATCGACGATAATTGAGTTTGCACAGCTTTCGATTATTCATGAACAATCATTCCGGCAGATAATAAGGGGTAAAACACTAACAACCTCGCGCTCTGCAGCTCCAGCTCCTTACATCATAACTTTCCTACGTTCCCATTATTCCTATTATCTGGCAGCACCGAAATCGTAAATTCTCCGAGTCGCGAGCTGCAACACAACCAAGCATGAAAAGTAACAAACACAAAAACATCGAATTACAACAAATGATTAAAGTTGCGTTGCCGTTGCACTTGCAACTGAATTGGATTGAATGATGGTTGTAGTCGCGACATCGCCGATTAATTATTAACCAAGCCCCCACAACAATGACACAGCTATCGATTACCCTTCTCCTTCTCCGGGAATGAGGTGTACAACTGAACAATAGCGAAATAAATATCTCTCATCTGCACCTAATACCGTGTGAAATAAGACGTCATACAGAAGGAATAAACAAAAGTTGTTTGTTACTAGTATACTAGGCATCTAGGGGAAAACATAAAAGTGACTAACCTGATTCTTGTCATAACTGCTCAAATACTGATCCGCGCGCTGTTTCTCCAGCAACACCCTCGCCAGGCTTCCCGACCGCGGCTTGTACGCACTGTATGAAGCCCCGATGTTTCCCATTGCGATAGCAGCTTCGTTCTTATAGTTGTAGCAATATTCTTGCGGTTGTGGCAGTGTGAATGTCGAAGTACTCGAGGTTGAATGTGACTGTGACTGATATGCGTTGTACAAGGGACTCTCTAACATTCTCTGCTACTGTACTTCGCACAGTTTAATTGTCCACGATAATTAAACACGATGGCAACGCACCGCGACGGAGAGCAACTTAAAATTTAGAAATTTGTTTACTGAAATGTTCAACTGTTAAATGTCAACCGCGCAGCGCGTCAGCGCCTGTTTGTTTCGGGTTAGGTGTACGTGTGTACGTGTGCGTATTCAACAACACTGGGTTCTGTTTGTATGAGTTTGGTTGAGTTTAGTATTCTTTAGTGTAGTAACGGTTGAAATCGTCGCGGACGGTGGACGGGTGTTCGCCGTCGCGTCGAGTGTTCCGAGTTGCGGGTCAATGTTGTCGAGGTTATGTTCGATGTTTACGTTCCGCCGCGTCTCGGTTTCGACGCTGTTTTTGATGTATACGTTACGCAAATGATGACGTGCGCCCGTTGTGCAGATGCAGTGCAGTGGGGTGTTGAGGCTGGATGCATTTGCGACACTTGACACTGGAAATTGCGATTGCTGTGCGGCGAAAATGAGTGAAATTCGCGTTGCGATGGGCAGCGCAACATATGATCGACGCTCGCCCAGCTTCGACCCGCTGCCGGGCATGCGCATCCTTCGCCAAGGCCCCGACGTTCAACGAACTCGCACGCTTACCGCACGAAGTTTAAAATTCAAACGTTTTGCAAAGAAATTTGAATAAAAATTGATCAAAACGACGTAAAAACAACTAGTAAACATGAAAAATTGCTAAAGTATTAGTTGCTTCTTATGTTTCTTATGTTTCCAAGCGTTATTTGTGCTGTTACAGTTGAATTTACTTAGAAATAAAGGGAAAAGCTGTGATTTTTTGTGAAGTGTAACATTTTTAGTTTTTATTAGTTAAATTAACGACTGTGGAAGACACGAAGTGAGAAAAGTAATTTCCAAGTAAAGCGCGTGCGAGCGCAGGACGTAATTTCAATTTTCATTTTCTAATTTTCTCCCTCGCGCTCACGTTTTCCCATTTTCCGCGTTGCCATCGTACTCCCTGGGCTTCGCGATGGGATTGCAATCGTAATTTGTAGCATTGTAAACTTGCAAGCTGTAATTCCCATACCGTATGTTCACAAAAACACTCAAAAGTCAACAAAACACGATTTTGCATTTTTTAAACCCAAAACTTTATTCAGAGAAAGCGTAAATTATTTCAACATTGTTTTAGTGCTGTTTGAAAATTTCTTAAACGTGTTTCGCTGAATATTTAAGTAGTATTAAGTTTTTGACTGTATAGGGATGAAAACGCTGGAATGAACAAACACAAATCCAATTAAATCGCCGAAATTAAATCCCACGGAGTGAAAGCCGTGGCATTTAACACGCGAAATCATTTCTCGCAATGTTTTCTCCGGGTTGCGGGGCGGTGGGGTGGCAATTCGTATAAAAATTATTCGTGCGCATGATACTTTATTAGAGGAGCGATGCCTTTGGAAAAAATCAACGCTGAGCGGCCCGAGCGCAGTAGTAGAGAAAGAAAATCCGCGTCGGCGCTCGATAGTGGAAAATCGTCTCGAATTAGCGGACACTTAAGGGCGGAAATCGCTGGGGCGCAGCGGATTTATCAAGGGAGCACTGCCAACGCCGACGCAATCAACGACGTGGCGGATTTTTTTCTCCTCCGCTTCGCGTGGTGCTGGCCGTGTAATTTCGACGTAATTTCGGTCGGATGCGGCCGTGCATAAATGAGGTTTTTTAATTGGAAATCTGAGCTGCATCATTTCACTACGTGATTTTTTTTATGAAGCCTTCTTGAGATGGATATGTTACCGCTAAACCGCGAAATTCGTTAATATATGAAATAACTAGATATTTCATAAAATAACTATACCGGGTGGACTAGACCACCCGTACCAGGCATTTTTCTCTGGTGTATGAAGACCTAGAGCTTCCGGAAAAAAATAGCTATACCCAAAGCGTATGTGATGAATTCAATGGTTGCAGTTCGGACTTCCGGAAGTAACCGGAAGTATGTGCAATTGCACTCAACTTCAGAATTTTAAA
>JARJDQ010010432.1:0-22934 GCA_030264215.1 Geostiba sp. GC000077 | reverse complement strand
TTTCGTGAGAAGCGTTGCTTTCAGTTACTCTGGTTATACTACTCAGAACGAATTTACGTGTCACCGTTCAAAGTGGGATCTAACCTCATAAATTGACGATGACTTTGACAGGCTTGACCTCTTACTTGACAGTTCACTGATATCGTTCTGAGTAGTATAACCAGAGTAACTGAAAGCAACGCTTCTCACGAAAAAGTTAGGGTTTGCGAACTCACCCCAGACCAAACATAACCACTTTACAAAAATCACAAATTTTAATCAACATCCTCGAAAGAATTCACTTCTTAATTGAAGATCATATTCAGAAGCAAGAAGTGAACAAAAATATACTCTGTTTCATCATGGCGAGTATGGTACATTGTCAACTGTGGATGGGGAGTGTAAGTATATTTAGTCAACTCAAATTTATGAAAATAACCATTTCTATTGAATTTTTATTGAATGTTCAAATAGTTGGAGCCCTATATGACGGAAACATTCATAATCAACTCGTTCCGAAAGATGGGTGAGAATGCATTGAATGTCAAGGTGATGCGAAACAAATTCACTGGGGAACCAGCTGGATATTGCTTTGTGCACTTTGCAA
Source organism: Geostiba sp. GC000077 (assembly GCA_030264215.1). Classification (NCBI taxonomy): domain Eukaryota; kingdom Metazoa; phylum Arthropoda; class Insecta; order Coleoptera; family Staphylinidae; genus Geostiba; species Geostiba sp. GC000077. Next base: position 22,348 of record JARJDQ010010432.1, on the reverse strand, counting down.
CAGATGAAGAAGCCATTGATGCAATGCATAAACTTAATGGCAAGCCAATTCCAGGCACCACCCCACCAGTGCGGTTCAGGCTGAATAATGCCAGCAATACAGGCAGATCAATGCTGGATAGAGAGTTTTCAGTCTGGGTGGGTGATCTCAGTCCAGATGTGGATGACTACAACTTATACAGGGTATTTTCTACAAAGTACAATACAATAAAGACTGCTAAAGGTACATTTTACATTTTCATATTCTTATGCTTTAACATGGGTATTATAAAAATATTTTCAGTGATAATCGATAGCACCGGCTTCAGTCGCGGCTATGGCTTCGTGCGCTTTGGCAGTGAGGAGGAGCAAAAAGACAGCCTGATGGCAATGAATGGCTACATTGGATTAGGCACCAAGGCGCTAAAGATCTGCAACGCGGTGCCGAAGCCCAAAGGCGCCCTCACGTCGGCTGGCGAGAACCATTCCGCGCCGAACTTCGCCTCGACGACGACGACGACCAGCACACCAGATTATTCGCAATATTACGATGCGACTACTGCATATTGGCAGAACTATGCCAACTGGCAGAATTACTACAATGATCAGAGTAATGCCAGCGCAGATGCGTCGCAAATGGGCGACAATGCGCACATGACGAACGTGGTGCAGATGGATAAGAAAATGGATAATGACTTGGAGCTGGTGGAGCATACCGTTGCGCTGGACGTGGAGAAAATGAACAAGGACACGATCGAACAGGATGTAAACTTTTGGGGCGCGATGGAGAGCTCAAGGTGGTTAACATGTGATGTGCTTGAAGTCGCGTGAAGTAAAATTGCAACCAATTTTACAACCAAGTTTAAATTATATGATGAATGAAACACCTTGCCTGTACGTTTCCAGAATATTTCCAACCGGTGTGCGTCTTGTTTTGAGCCTTACGTCTTACACCATTCATATTTAAATGCAATGTTTATTTTCACGTTTAACAAAATAATTGTGTAAAAATAAAAAAAAATCTTCATACATACGCGCGGCAACTCGATGGGCACGAACTTTACTTGTCAAATTCCAAAAGCAAACGTGAACACTCAAAAGGTGAAAAATATTTCTCAAAAATGCAAAACACACGATAACGCCCCGACCAATACTATACTCTGCATATAACAAACAACTTTGCAGCGCAATTTATAAGTAATGGCCGAATGCCATGTCCTAGTACGTACTAAATATCTTAGTAGTAAAATAAGTTATGTCTCAAGTCGAAATGCAATTGTTCATGGCGTTGTTTGAATGACGACGATGTTTGTAGTCGTATTTTCAACCACAACCTCATGAGTCTCAATGTCATCAAAGGGCAGAATCAAGCAATCGGCGGAGGTGACATTCAGATCGTGAATGTTGGACAGAGTAATGTCGGCCATGATGTTGTCCATGGAGGCGTCCGACGGCAGGACGATCGAGTCGTCAGGATCATCAGGGCTATCAATTTCAAGCGTTGTGTCAGCCACGGTTGTTTCCGATTCTTTTTGATTTTTAAGAAGGACTTGCAAGACCTCAGGATTTAAATCCAGAACTTCTTTATCGCCATATTCGTTTACCCTATGCACGGTGTAGATTTCCTTTCCATCCGCACCGAGTGCTGACGACACAAGAATGGATCCTTCTACAATGTCGACGTTCTGTTGGCAAGTTTCAACAACCTCTTCAGTTTCATAATCATCTAACTGCGTTGATGTGGCAAGTTGGGGATCTAAATCGTCGATGTTATCATCACGCATAATGTGATTGTTATTCTCATTTATTTCCGACGTTTCGTTGACTTTATTAGCTATCATAGCAAATTCCTCATCACTGTCATCGGAACCGATCAAACTGTTAATCCCTCGTCGCAACTTGTTCTTCAAAGCTTGCTTGACGTCCAGGGGTGGTGGAGTCGGCGACCGTTCTCTTTTCTGCACTATCTTCACAGCTCTCCTCCTACGCTTCACCTTAGGAACCTCCACCGCTTCCCTCTCTCCATTCTGAATTTGCGTCGTTTCACTTTGCTTCCCCTTTATCGCGATCTCCACCTCCTCCTTGGTCGCCTTGCGCATTTCTTTAAACTGCTGCTTGTCCTTCTTGATCTGCTCCTTGCGCATCTCCTCCAACGCCTGGCGCTCCACGTCCTGCTGCAGCTCGGTGATGTCGAACTCAATCGGCTGCATGACGGCGCGATCGATCAACACTCGATTGATTCGCTCCTCCTTCTTGAACTTCATTTTCAGCTCGCGCCTGTTCCGATCCGGAAACAGAGCGCACATCAACGTAAAATCAGTGCCCATCGTATTCAACGCCTTATAGAATCTCAAGGTCTCCTCCTTGCTCCAATCCTTGGAGCGTTTCATGCGCTTGAAGACGCCGTAGCTGGTATCGAAGGTGTCGCCATCAACCAGGTTGGAATTGTTCAGGAGTTCACGATCGCGTTTGACGTCCTTGTTCTCGATGTACAGCGACTTCTCATCGATGACGATCTCACCATTCGGGCCGATCGTAATTTGCGGGGCTGGCACGGTGTTTTCTTCATCGCTTTGTTCAGCTTCTTCTCTTCCCTCCGCTACTGGTTCCTCGGGTATTGGAACGTCCTCCACTTCCTCTTCATTTCTGGCGCTTACGATGGACTCAGCCTCTGTGTCCTTTCGTTTACGCTTTTGACTGAAACACACAAAACGGGAGAATTAAGTATATTGGGTTACATAGGGTTCAGGCACATTCAAGTGGATTAAAACAAAATGGCCGATGAGTGTGCTAACCTCATTGGCGAGCTGGTAGGATTGTAAAAGATGAGATCAAGCATGGTGAGTTTCTGCCTATCGGGTTTTCCATTGTTAAACTTCGTCTGAAAGTCGCGCCTCGCCTCGGCCAACTTGCGGCTCTGATCCGTGCGCCGGCATTTGCGTTGAATGATCGAATTAAACTCCGGTTTCTTCCTCGTTGTGCCAGCTTCGGACATCGGCGCCGGTGACTCGGGCGGAGCGGGCATTGAAACCGATGAGCACACGGAATCGTTGCGAACGCGCATCGTTTTATAAGACTTTTTCGATTCATCCTCCGATTCGCTAGCGCTGCCGATGCTGAAACTCGGTCGACGTTGCCCCAAACGAGGCACGGCCTTAATCCTTGCTCTATTCATGTATTTGCTGGGGCTGCATGCTGGCGATGGGCGCGCGACTTCATCCAGTTTATCCGCTTTATCCAGCGAGTTGTTGTCCAAATTTTGCCCCAGTGGCAATTTGGTGATACCTTCAAAATAAATCAAAAGGTCACATGTTATCAGGGCTACTGTTAATCACACTGAAACATACATTTTGCAACTTTGTACAACATGTATGATAATTAACTGATACGAAGTTTGTTGCACATGCCACATGTGAAAGTTAAATTTAAATTTGCTTACCAAGCAGGTTGATCTCCTTACTGATGAAATCATCTTTAACTAAGGCTGGTTTTGGTATATGTGCAGCTTGTTCTGTTGATTGTGGTGTTGCTGGTGAGTTATTTGCTACTTCAGGCTGTGTAGGCTGTGGTTCTTCATTTGTGGGTGATATGCTTTGAAGAGTTGATGATTTTTGTATTGCTTTTAATGATATTGCTGGTTTGATAAGTCGTCGCCGGTTGAATTTAGGACGAGACTGCAAGGCATGAGTTTGATCTTCTACTTCTTCTTTTCCTATTGGTGTTGATGCATTCTGATTTGTATCTTCATTTGGTGTTATGTAGGCAACTTTATTTTCACATGATTTTTCAGCATGATCCAGATCAGCATCAACATCTTTGCTGGACACAGCAGGCTCAGGTTCTAGCTCAATTTGTTCATTATTTGTTACTTTTATCGGCGTTGTTGTTGCCTCAGCTGTTGCCACAGCTGTCTCGCCGATCACCTGGCCAGGTAAAGCAGTGAGGTTACTTTCCTCACATTTCACAACGTCCAGCGGCGTAAGACTTGGTTCGGCGTTGGGTTTACGCCGCTGTGGAATATTGGCGATGCCCTTAATGCGCGACCGTCGCGAAGCCATCGTGTGGACTTTCTGCACACTCCACGTGGTGAAACCGAAGATTAAATGCGCGCACGTTCCTGGTGGAGAGGGGGAAGGGGGGCGCGCGCAATATGATGGCAATATGCGAAATTGCGAATATTTGAAGACTCGTGGACGCGCACAATGCGTGTCGTATTACAGTAATGTTCGTATGTTTAGCACTCGCCGAGGCATTATCCCACCGCACTGGCAATCAGTCCATATGGTACTGGTACTGGAGCACCGCGCGAACGTGATACACATGGCCAAAATGCGCCCGAAAAAGAAATTTGCTCTGCCTCTGAATCGCCGTGCTTCACCACGCGCGCTCGACGACGACGGACGACACGTTTTGCAGGTTGCAGGTTGCAGCGCCTTGCTTGACTCACACATTCATGCATTCAATCGTCTCGAACAGAAATACGCCGCGCTGATTGGTCAGTTGGTCACGTGGCCGCTCGATGCGCCAATGGCATGCGTGGTGCAGCCGCACACGAAACAAGAACAGGAACGCCGCGAGATCTGAATTTTTTTCTAGATATCATTCGATATATTGGAACATTACGCAACAGCAACACCCAATACACACATATAATACAATCTTATAATACCAGAATGCCTCCAGGCTGTAGGACACGCCACACGGTCACATGAGCGAGGTAGAAATCTAGAAATCTATTGTACATACGTTAAATTCGCAATTCGGAAATGCGCCGCCTAGTTCTAGTTCTAGTCACTAGTCTCTATAGTCTCAGCTTCTTGATTGTATTTTGAAGATCCGATGCTCACCGGAGCCCGAACCAAATCCTAAAGCCAAACATTTATTGTGTCGTCTTTACGTGAAATGTGATTAAAGTTAAAAGCTAGTAATTTATTCCTTAAGACTAAGCAGAGAAACATAAGTATTATTAATAAATTACAAAACAATAAACCATATTTACATAAACTTGAAATGTACATAAAAACTGTTATCGGTACTTAAGATATCCTACAAATGATAAGAAAACTGGCAAAAATATCAAGCCATGCAAAGCGCCGATAATCACAATTCCTAGGTACATTCGGAAGTAGAAGATTTTAAATATTTGCGATTGCGCCTGCGACAGCACAATGATACCAAGGAACTTTGTCAGCGTGATTCCCGAAAATACCTGTAAAAGAAGGATTAATTTGTTATTTGTATTTTCTATATGTTCGGTACTTTTATGTAACAGGACCAGGGATGATGAGGTCAATGAACTGATAGCACAACGGAAAATGAACGTTTTGCTTTGACCCTTTGACCAATTGCACGTCACTGCTTTTAAAATCATATTAAGTATTTAGGTATTTATAATTAATAGTTACCGAAGCACCCATCGATCCAAGTGCATCTTTGGATCGTGCCAACGCAGTTTGCTCGTTGCTCGTTTCAAATGCATGGACAATATGTCCAGTAAACTCTACAGAAATTCCCACAGTCTGTAAATTAAACAAAAATTTAAATCACTCCCAAAAAAGAACATACAGATAACTTACCATGACTAAATTGACCAGAGAAACTGCATTCAAAGTGATGTCCCAAATGTACATCATTCCCGCCAGATTCACCATAATCATGGCGATGACAACCAAAATGGAGAGCGCGGTAAAGATATTGAAACCGCTGATCACGAAAGGCACCACGAGGACCACAAGCAGTGAATATGCCAGAGATGTTAAGGTATCATACCAAATGTCTAGGTACTGCTCGAAAAACACATAGAAAATGCTGTAAATCAAAAATGCATTATTTGAATTTTGTTTGGTAATTTATCGGCATTGTAGGTACCTGTAAGGAAATATCTCAACACCATCAATGTTGATCGTCTCAGTGAGATTATCAGCGATCTTCCTCGCAAACGAAAGCGCTTCGTAATAATCCTTGGATCCTTGCAGCACACTGTGGTAGGACATTAGGTACGAAGTTTCGATGACAAGATGGCCGCTTTCATTCGCATGCAATTTCAATGCCTATATAAAACAGAAATAAAAATACTAAACTGTGTTTTGAGAGAGGGAAAGGGAAAAGCAAAATACTTACGTTGCCATACAATGGATGTCCCCCTTTGGCGCAATCGGGATCCGGATTATCATTGAGAAAATACGGCAAGCGCTTGTGAAAGTATTCGACACGATCGTCCACGTTCTTTTGAAATGTGCACTGTTGGCACAGGGGATTCGTATGCGGACAAAAAGTGTGGTTACCTGGGAAAAATCGGCAACATTTCTCCGCATTACCCCAATCGTTAAAATCGTCTATCCATGAAGATGCTTGTCGTGCAATGTACGTGAGTTCGGTTTGCTGCGACACGCTGAAGAGTTGAGTGCTCACTGAGTATGACGAGCATCCTGCGGCGCCGCAGTAAATATTTTGCACTGTATCGCTTGAGTAATCGATGTCACCTTTGGTTACCCAATATACTGGTGGGCCAATACCCATAAGTTCTTTCATATACTGTAAGGAGAAGTACGGAGAACTACATTTGTCAACGTTCAAGGACGAAGGACTTGCTTACATTGAAATATTTCAAAACATGACTGTCCTCCGGCATTGAGAGCTCCTGGTCCAAACCGATGCCGATTGATGGTACCACAGCAACACTGAATCCCAACCACGCAGCGAAAATTATCACAACAATGTATCGAATTGGCTTGGACATGATGAATGGTGTGTAGTAATTTTTCCATGCTTTGAAAAACCATCCCTCTGAGTATTTGTCACTTTTCCGACGATTTTGCTTTACACAGAAGAAGAGATCCCATCGATTATTCTATAAACAAAATGAAAGGAAATGTAGTTTTGAACTTTTAACATTTTTTGCAAGAAATGTGAATAGTTTGCAGGAAGAAACCTTAAGTTACCTTAAATCGACGTTCATCAATCGCCAACAATGCGACAAATGCAGTGATTTGCAATAAAAAGTCGAAAAACAGCGCGACAGTTGCAAATATCGCAAATGTATGCACAGCGGGCATGTCGGAAAGAATGCCAATCGAAAAGCAAATCATCTCGGACACGCTGGTCAGCAACATGCTCGGTCCGACGGTCGCCATTGTATTGCCGACTTGCGTAGCAACATCCAGATCTTGATTCTCCCTACAAATTCCAAAATCCCAAAATTACAAAATTAATATAAATGCTTGACGCCAGTCGATCATTACTCACTTTAGATTAGATAAACGTTGATGAGTTTGCACCATAATGAAAATGTTGTCAACGCCGACAGCGAGAACAAGAAATGGAATCACCTCAATGGTGAGCAGCGTCGTTGTTATGCTTGCGTATCCAGACACACCGAGGGAGCATCCCACCGAACAGAGGACAATCACAATGCCACCAATTCCAAGCACAAGCTTGGAATCAAGCAGCACCGTGCTGAAAGACCTGATGTTGCCTAGTGTGATTGCAATGTAGGCAAACATTACTAAATAACTGATGATTATCGTGGACATTTCGGATTCTGAAACGCGAGCGACTTCGTCTTCAACGGAACGCTCAGCGCTGAAGGCAATGTCCAGGAGACTTTCGTTACTTTGATTTGCTACCCAATGTTGTAACACTTCAATAAATCTAAAAGTAGAAATTGTTTAAAGTTTAAGATACGGATAATCCTTTAGTCCTAAAAATTATGATAGATCTTACTTTTCTTCCCATTTCAATGCAGGTTCAAGTTCTTTAGCATCCAGTTTGTTATTTACAAGAAAAGTAAGTCCTGCAGCTTGTGCATCTGTGTAACTAGATAATTCGCTACCACCATAAGCTAATCCTGGCTCAATAGGACCACCATAAGGAGCAAGACATGTGGTGTCATAAGGACTCCTAAAAATCAACGATAGTTGTATACTCTTGGATCCTCTGTCTCTTTGACAATATGATAAAAACCTACGTTGCACATTTCAGCATTATTTCAATGTACTTAGTAGGATTATCACTACTGTCATTGGAAAACTTATTGAATTCTGCAATGTTGTTGTGGAACAGTCCAAGGAGCGATTGAACTGTACACCCATTGATATCAACAGGTGGTGCGAAAGCGCCAGCCAAGGGAGCATAACAAATGTCCGAAAGTGTCGTACCGTCTTCAAGCTTGATCGCTTCGATCATTCTCTGCAACTCGAAGACTTCCAGCAGGAACGTTTTGTTGAACGCCGGGCCTAAGGTAACTTCCTCACCAATGTACGTGAAATTAAACTAAAAATAAAGATGTTAATTTTGTGTTGTACTAATTGAAGTGTCTACGTACGGATGAAACTCCAACAGGTTTGATAAAAATCTGATTCGTGCGATAAAATGGTCCAAAGTGTTCATCGAAGTAATCCTTCTCAACGCGACTGCGACTTGTGGCAGACGCCCATATTTCGACCGGGTTTGTTGTCACTTTCAAGCTGAGTGCTCCGTAGCAGAGTCCAACAACAATCCACGATGATATGCAGATTGTCAGCCAACTGTTTCTAGCGATTGCTATAAAAAATATTTAGTGATGAATCGCTACAAACCCTTGAACTCTTTTTCTTACTCTCTGCTAGTGTTCTAAATGCTTTTTCCCAAATAGCGTGGACCTTGTTCACTTTCTTCACATTCTTGATATCCTCAATGCTCACATTGCTAATGCCATCAGCTTTATCCAATATGGCGGCGTTCCTGCGCTCCAATCGCATGGACACCGCAAAAGTGATGATCATCACAAGAATGACACATCCAATAAATAGAACACTCGCAATAACTGTCCATCCATTGAGTTCGATGACCTGGAAACCCGACTTTTCGGCGCTGTACGCCTCCAAGGCGCAACTGCTCACACAATCAATGCAACCACAAGGGAATTTATCACCATCGTATTTCTCAGTGCACAGTTTTGTATCTAACTTTAATGGGATAAATGACTTGGACAATAAGGGGTCTTTATCGTGAATGTAGTAAATCGGAAACGGGCCAAAGCCACTGTCCTTGCCCATGAATTTAAAAAGCCGCTCCGGATTACAGTTGGCAGCGCTGTATGCCCCGCAGGAAGAATCCAGGACCAATCCGCCGCTGGATGGTAACGCGACATTCTTGCACGATTCGAAAGTTGCATTCATATATTCGTACGAAATATGTACGTTGGTTGACTCCACGACTGATGCGTTCGTCCCTAACGGGTTGGTCTCAACGAAATCCCCTTGGTTCGGGCTGCATGCAAAACTGCAAATGTGCTGGAGCAGATTGCGCTGGCACGTGGGACATCGTGAAAAAACGTCCGTCATGGCGGCCTGGTCGATTAAACTCTTCAGCTGTTTGTTGTCACAACAGAGCATAGGATTTTCAGGATCAAGATCTTTGTTGAGAATTGGACAAATCTCGCGGAACTTCTTCAGGAGCTTGGATGGTTTCAGCTCTGGGTCGTCTTCGTCTTCGGCAAGTGGAAAAGGACCCGCCTCGTTAACGCAGTTGAGTTTGCCTTGACATATACCATACATAGCACATTTCCTGGTTCCTTGCGCTGAGGAAACTCCAACGGAAGTTGCAGTTGCAACAATGAAAAGTATTACCTTTGCCCAGTCTAATTTAAGATGAAAGAGAATTGTAAAAATGAAGCGGCACAGAAACAGTATAAAAACTCACTCATTCTGCAGGTGTTTTGCAATAAAAAATCCAAAATAACGTATATTTTACAAATGTATACATTTACACACAAATTTTCACCAGCACGCCGCACATTGTGCGCTGAAATGTGAAGTGAGTGTCGGTAACGCGCGCATCTTTTAAAATGCTCGGATAAGCTAACTGCGCCAGGTGTTCATTACACGACCACACTCAAGTCTCAGCAATCACACGATGAATTATGATTTGGCGATAATAATCATGTGCAGGTGTTCCGTCTGAGTTTGGAATGCGTAACTCTCCCCGGCTCCCCCACATGTTGTTACTAATGATCGATTCAATCAATCTGACTAATCAACGACAAAGTACTACAATTTTGGGTTCAATCGCGAAGGTTATCAATGGAGAACACAATCCAAACTAACAAATAAAAAACGATAAACAAAGTGTCAAGAGCAGGCAAGTAATAATGAAATTAATTTGGTTACAACAGTGTTTATTGTTTAATGTAATGTGTAGATATGACTAATCTTTAATACAAACTGATAAATGTGGGAATATTAGAAATAATTCACACACCTATACACACAAAGCACACGTGAATTTGTTTTTTTTCTGGCCAGGAATCTTGTTTTTCTTAGCACAGGTGTGTGTTAAGGATATATTAGTTAAGAGGTTCCAGGTGTAGACAATTATAGATTTACTACAATTATATAGGTGGCGCGATAATTTTTTTAAGCGGAATTAATCAAAGAATCTCGTCACGTCTAGCTTATACGCCATTTTGATATGTAGTTAATTTGTGATATTATTGAAAAGCATGAAAGTACAATAACATTTCATAAATACTAAATAACTTTGTTTCAATCATTATCGATCGCTCTGTACAATGGAAAAATAGTCTCTACTTAAATATAGAAAGGAATAATAGACAAGTGGCCGTTTTTAACGTTTATTTATTAACACAATCCAATGAATACAATTAATTTACAATTTTCTTTGTTTTCTTGGCCTTGGTGGATTCCAAGACACCCTGGTACTGTCTGTAATTGATACAATATCCATTCCAGCCATCTCCAAACCTTTAATAGCAGACTAAAACAGATTTTAAAACAATTTAATGATTAATGAATAAATGCTTGTACTACAGTAAATATTGAATCTCACCATTCTACCAGGTCCAAGTCCTCTAACCCTAACTCTGACTGTTTTTATTCCCTTTTCCAAGGCACGCTATCAACAAATTAAACATTGTATTAAGACTTTAATCTTCATTAATGTACTTACAGTAGCAATACTAATAGCAGTTGCTTGAGCAGCAATATTAGTTCCTTTTCTCGTATTTTTGAAGCCTTCAATTCCACAACTTCTGATAATTTTTGGTGTTCCCTTACTATCAGTTAATGATAGAATGGTATTATTTGATGAAACCCTAATATTGAATATTGGTAAATCCCTGAATGGTACACCATTGAATAATCTGTTTGGTAATGTTTCATCAGGAAAGATGTCCAGTTTACTACAAGAAAATCACCCAAAATTAGTTTGCAGATGGTTCTAATGATAAGCTTCAGTCAATAGAATATGATAATAATTACTTAGCAAGGAGTCTATCTATATCAACAGCTTTTTCACCAATTGTTCCCTCATCTGGTGTTGGCATTGATCGTAACATTTCTCTTCTGTCGTCTACCTCTCGACGCAAAATCGTTGTAGTACATATGGATCTTGTTGTTAATGCTGAATTAAATAGTCTTTCGTTGATTGTTAAGTTTTTGATGTGGGTGAACAAATTTCTAAGCATTTTTGTACTTTTTTGATGGTAAACAGGGAAATGTTGAGAAATGTTACAAGACGTGGGTTAGGTCGGTTAGGAAAATGTTTCGCCTGAATATTGATAAAGTAGGAAACATTTGTAGATTATATAATATTAGTGTAGTTTATACATTATATGAAAGATGCCGCGACATGGCGTTGTATTTAATATTTATTTATCTTAAATTAAATACATACGTATATCAAATTAGTTAGTTTCTTTATTTAATATTTGCATTAGTGTTTTACATTTATAGTGGAATAAGTCAAATAACTCTTCATTGGTGTTCAAATTTTGAAATTTGTTAATAAAAAGGTTAGTTCCTTATTTTCCGTACTTATTTTTAAGTTGGCAACATGAGACGAAGATTCACGAAGCAGAAACGCCTCTGCCTCTGTCATTTCGTTCGTGACCTGGTCCGTGCACGCCGTTTCTGGTTCAGCGCTGATCAAATTTCGCCCGAAATTTTTGATTAACTCGACCAGAAGCATTTCATTTGCTTTGAATCAACAATGGTAAGTTCCATCTCCATGTATCTCTTAGTTTTGCTAAGTTTAAGCTTGTAAAAGTAGTGTTTTTCGTGCAAAACGTTAAAGATAACCTCAAAAACCATGTGTTTGATTTGCTGCCATTCTGCCAGCGGAGCAATCCAAAAAACAAAAACGTCTTTTGCGTTGAATACAAAACAAAAATACAACGAAAATTACCATTCTAGCAATTTCATAATGCTGATAATGCCAACAATTCTTTTAAAGAATGAGAAAAGGGTGGTTTCAATGTATCTCTTGTTTCTAGGCAACCATGAAGGGAGAAAACCCTGAGAAGCCCGGTCAAGACTCGGCGCCTATCCATCGCATCCGCATCACGCTCACGTCGTGCAACGTGCGTTCCTTGGAGAAGGTCTGCAGTGACCTGATCTCCGGCGCCAAGAAGCAAAAGCTACGCGTCAAGGGCCCCATTCGCATGCCGACCAAGATTCTGCGCATCACCACGCGCAAAACACCCTGCGGTGAAGGTTCCAAGACTTGGGATCGCTTTCGTATGCTGATCCATAAACGCGTCATCGATCTGCACTCCCCGTCTGAGATTGTCAAGCAGATCACTTCCATCTCAATTGAGCCTGGTGTAGAGGTTGAAGTCACCATTGCTGATTCTTAAACTTAGTTTAAGTTCTGTAAAATGTTTTTTTTTCTACTCAAGATAGGAAAAGATGAAAAACAATGACAAAAAAAATTGAAAAAGAAAAACGTTTTATTTATTTTCACCTTCCTGTATTTTTGGAGATTGGGGATTTTGGCAAAAAAATTGTTTTTACGTGATATAAAAATGTATTAATACAAAAAAGTACTTCTAAGATTACATAACTCACTATATAAACTACATTTAACATTGCTTCAATCCTTTCAATATTTTCGTTTCGTTTGATTTTCTTTGCTTATCGTTATAAAACATCTATCGTTTCTCGTTACACGTTACAGTCCTACAGGTTTATAAATAATTGTTCATGTTCTATATAGTATAATCGTCCATAGTCGCTACATTCTTCTTGTCTTGTAAATAATAATTAGTATGTAGTAATAAGGCATTGTAAACATTTCGTATTAACACTACGCTCGCTGCTCCTGCTCGTATCATGGATCAAATACTTTCGATAAGGCATATTTAGTATAATATTGTTCAGGTTCAGGGATGGAGAGAGATAGGGCTTGGGGATACAATTGGGTAGGTTGGTGCATCTTAATTAGTAATGCTGTAATGCTATCAATCGCGGCTGCGGCTTGTCGGGTTCGTGTTTGAGATGCGATTTAGGCCTGGCCGTTTGTGACTGGTCCAGAGGGAAGCTCGGCGTTTCCGTTCATCTTGGGGAAGCCGTTGGTAATCGCCTTAGTGGGTGTGGTCACCGGGCTGATGATTTGATATACTTCGCCAGTGACGGGATTTCTCTCTGAAATGTTCGACAAACATTAGGTATTTTAAACAAGTTAAACTTTTTGAGGCATTGAGGTTTAGGTTTACCTGTGTGAACTTTAGGGGTGCGGGTCAACTTGTTGTCCCACGTTTGTACGCCATTACCAGTCACCGGATTGCGGTTCTTCACATCTAAAATGGTTAAAGACAAATTAAATTTCAAATTGTCGTTGATTGCTCTAAAATATTTGCAGGTAGGTACTGATACTGACCATGCTTAGTAAGAGATGCACGCCGAGGAGTAGCAACTTGCATGCCTGACTCTCCAAATAAACGATTGAAGGAATCGGAGCCACGACGTCTTGGGGTGCTGGAGCCATCAACGACGCTGCGACCATTTGACTTCGCGCTGGATGGTGGAGTCGCCAACACGCTGTGGATCTCAGTCGGAGGATTGCGAACCCTGCAAAGAGCAAACATTGATTATGTAGTAACTTTTAATCCTTGGATATCGTTGTCTATTTTAATGGTTTAAGAGCTTAAGAGTTTAAGACGTATTATAAATATCTTAAAAGTACTTCTGACTTGCTTCTGACTTCTGATCATCTGTTAAACTTAAGCAGTTAGTTAAGCCATGCATTGGTTACTCCTCAGTGCACGTAGTAATTAGTGCGGCTCGTAATTGCAAATCGTAATTATCCGCCGCACCGGGGCACTGCAGTCGCAGCTCCTGCCTGCTGCCAGCACCTGTAATTATGATGCAATACATTTTCCTCCAGCCTGCTCGAGTGTCGAGCTACCTGCGTTCCGTTTTCATTCTGCGTTCCCCGTTCCGCATTCGTCAGCAAGAGCAAGCGGCCCATTGATTCACGTCCAGAGAGCTCAAGAGAAGAGAGCACGTATGTACAACACGTATGCCGTTGAGAGGTTGAGAAGATACGTGTTGTCCCGCTGGCACTCGCGCTTTTTATGGTCGCCATCATACCACCGCTGATTGCGAGCAAACGCAGGAGGCAGGATTAAAAGACAGTAACGATCATGAAAATTAGACCGGGCATTTCACCATAACGACGATAATTTTTGTAATTACGTATTAACGATTAATGCGAGAGTACGTAAAGCGCAAGTGAAGCCACTGAAGCACCAACTTTTAATCAGCAAGCGCACTGAAACTTGCTAGGCGGTGAAGAAGAGTTTAATGAATGTAAATCGTAAATTAATTTCCGTGTTGCTGTACAAGTCGCAAACAGGCCGCAAGACTCGCAAGTCCAGCATGAGTGGGTTTTTGTTTACGATCAATGATTATGAAGGTCTTTGCGTTTGCTCCGCCACTCCACGGACTGCATGATGAGCTCTTAGCGTGTAGAACACAAGAAACATGCAAGCATTTGGTATTGTAGCAAGTAGGTACTCCGGTACTCGAAGCACTCGAAACTTGTTAATAATTAAAATGATTAAATAATGCAGTGTCGCATTTTTGCTTGTCATACCACGCCTCTAACAACGCTTTTCATGTCTTTCTTCTTTCATCTTCTTTTTACTTCGTATAGGTGCGATGCATGAATGAAGGTGGAGGCAGAAGAAGTATATTAAATTGACCAAGAGGCCCAAGAGCAGACACTGGCGATTAGCGATAGCCGTAAGTCGCGTGCACCATGCCATCGCTGTTTCCAATCGAATTATTTATTTATTTATTCATGAATTCACCTTGGCGCAAGTCCAGCGACCAAGCCAACTAG
This sequence comes from Geostiba sp. GC000077, assembly GCA_030264215.1. Taxonomy (NCBI): domain Eukaryota; kingdom Metazoa; phylum Arthropoda; class Insecta; order Coleoptera; family Staphylinidae; genus Geostiba; species Geostiba sp. GC000077. The sequence continues at coordinate 7,247 of JARJDQ010010432.1, read as the reverse complement.
ACATACTACAGACGTACATTCTAGTTTAAATTGAGCCTTGTTACCTTGGCCGTGGCTTGTGTCGGTGTTCTGTGAGTACACTGAGTACATTGTCTTAGGCAGTTAGGCGTCGTTGCATATTTAAATATTCATTCAATTCATGTTTAATGTTCAGGTTCAACTCTCGACCTCTCTCATCTTAGTCCAGTCGCAGGAAGATTCCACACTACGATTCGCTTTGTTTCACAGGATAAGGGATAACTAATCGCATGAAACGAATTCCACATCGAATTCAATCACGAATCAATATTCGTCTGACAAGCGCACCAAATTTACATATAAAATATGCCTGCAGTGTCCAGAGTCCGGATACTCCAGAGCTCCAAACCAAAGACCAAATCTAGTTTCTAGTTTGAATTCAAACAGATGATACAGATCGATGGGATTTCGAGCGGTAAATCAATCAGGAATAAACATAAATTTTCGTCAAAACTTATTCTTCAATGTCTAGTTCTAGTGCTAGTACTGCTAGTACATGTCAAACAAGATGTTTGATCATTTCGTATTCAATCATGTATTCATGTTCGTGTGTTTGTTGTATAAAACACGTCAGATTAAATGGACTCTAACACTAAACTGACAAATCGGTCTGAAGAATTAGAGAATAGAAGAGAAGGAATTACAGAATAAATAATTCAGAATGAATGAAGACTGAAGTGTGTACTTTAGGCTGAAGGTCAAGTTCAATATTGACTATTGTCTATTGACTTAAAACATTGATAGTTCTGCAAACTGCAAACTGCAAACTGCAAACAAGCAAAAGACAGGTGATCAGGTGCAGGTGCAAACGCATAATGTTAATTATGTCAATATATAATGCTTCAGTGCACTTTACTGGACATTGGAGTAAGAAAGAGTAAGGCGTCCATTTTGTTTATTTAATTGTTTACTTTATCTCGACTGCGTGATGCACTTTTCTGCGACAGCACAAGAAGAATCCTGAAATCCGCAATAACAGTACAGCCGGCATTGAGGCTTGAATATGGGACTTGGTGACTCGAAGAAAAGCAACATTCTCTTCTATTCTTTGCTTCTTTCCATAGAATGATGCAACATTCCGTGCGAGCCGCACCGCCGTCCGTGGATTCTAGCATTCAAGGTAATTTCTTTTCGGCGTGTTAGCCATGCCAGTTAATTACAAAGTTACCGTGTAAAAACGCACCGCAACGCTTTTCTTTTAAAAGGCACTTTTCTTTCTTTATTTTTAACATCCAGTGGCTGAGAGCAAAGATAAACATAAAATAGCTTGAGTGCAACAGTGCAAGTTACGAGTTCATTAGTTCATGTCATTTTCTTCCATGGTATAATGAAGATAACACAACAATTCAACAATCACAGAAAACACTTAAGACTAAACCGACAGTGGCGTGCGGTGACGGTCATTAAAATATGTTTTAACTTTCAAAAGTTAGAAAAATCTGAAATTTCAATTTAATTATTTTTAGATGCTCTAACAGTCAAAGAGACGCTTGTTCATGTACACAGATATTAATCCTGAGACCTCTAAGATTAATACCAACAGGTTATGGGCCCAGATCAGTATAAACCTGGCAAAAACCTGAACAATTAAAAAATGGAAGAAAAGTGCTCTAAGTCGAAGTTGCTGCTCTTGATAGTTAAGTACAAGAAAGAGAAAATATAATGTGCGCCCAAATGAAAATCTAAAATGCTTAAATGCGATTTTAAACTATTATTAATGCGTTGCCTGTTGGCATTCCGGCATGCATTCATCTCGCATGTGCGATGATTGTTTATTGTTGCCAAACCCAAAAAGCTTTCGCCTCTGGAGTGGTCGACTGGTCGTCTTCACTGTGATTACATTTACGGCCCGGTTCCAGTTGATCGCCTGATTGCTATAATAACTCGGCGAAATAATCGTAAAATAATATCGCATCGCAGATCGCACAGAGACGCAATTTGATTTCAATCTACGAGCTCCGTCCATCAATACAAACTGCAACATTTGAGTCTCACCTTAATTTCAGCTTTTCATAGATATTGAGAAATGCCTAATATAATAACTCACAATTAGTTGCCTTCACATAGTTGCCTTTCAGTTTCGTTTGTTCCATTCGGGCTGAGATCCTGAGATTCGTTGATTATGCATTGTTTGTTGCCATCGCCGCCATCTTAATTTTAACTCACAACTGAGGAACTATCTGTTGTCTTATAGATTTAGGCGCAATAAGAGCAATCTGAGCAATCAAAAACCACACCTTGAATTCGAAATTCATTCGATTCTAGGGGCGTCCATCAGGAAGGATGAAAAACGGTACCGAACCTTAATAATGCGTTGTTGTAAAAATATTTGCCGGCAAATCGCAGTTAGATCATCTCGGATGATATTTTTGGCTTCGTGCCGGCTTGCAAGTAGTAATTGTAAATTGTTGTGAGACTGCGACTGTGAGTTGTGAGCTCGCCCTGACCAAGCCTAACCATCATATCTAAGCCTCGGCGAATCTCGAAAAATCAATTGCGATTGCGATGCCAATTGCGATTCTGATTTGCGGTGTGGCTTATTATTTTCTTGCCTTTCTACGATTTCTTGGCGCGATGTCGAACCGAACCGCACACGGCGCACGTAATTGTAATTAAGATGAGGGAATCGTTCGAAATTAGCCACGCCAGGCCACGGAGGCGTAATAGGTATGGGACGGGCGTGAAAGTTCGTCTTCGCTTCCTGGTTGTGCGATTGCGATTGCTACGATTGCGGCGAAAACTAATTTCTCGTTGTTGTGGGGCGCCGATTCCGTCCGATCGTTAGCGCATCGCATCGCTTCCAGGTGTCGTTCGCTTCGTATCCATAAAGTCTTAGAAGATGCATTAACACTCCGGCGTGGTGCAAAAGCAACAAGCAAAGAAGTGCTATAACTGCAATTGCAAAGTGCAGCACAACTGCAAAGCCGACAAACCGTAATGTCCGTTGCGAGAAATCAGAAATATTTCAAACGCCTCCACGTTAAACGTTAGAACGTTCGAAAGTTAGAACAGAACATTAAATCGGAAATGGAATTGCAACAGGGACAAAAGAGGATGTGCACTGTTCACTTAGTCCTCTTATTGTGGCCATAACCCTCACATATATAATTGATTACTTCAATTATGTAGGTAATATATTACATAAATCCTTTTGGTTGATTTCTGGATATTTTTCCCTATACCGGGTTAGTTTTTTTGTTCAATGTTATCAATAGCAAAAGTTAGTGTCTGAAGCCCTTTTCGCATGCTTTAACTTAGAATTCAAAATAGTGGGTGAAGGTTGATGAGTATGTCAGTCAGAATTAGAAATTAGTCAAATATAAAAAGAATACAGATTTATTAGTATCGCAATCATAAAAATGCACAAAAAGTGAGGTTTTGTGTGTTCCTCCAATACCACACAGATATACTATATGCAACCCATTACACAATCATTCCAAGCATTCTTACTATTCTTAGTAAATTCCAAAATTCCAAAGCATTGAGAAAATAAAAAAAACTAACCTAGTATAATAGTGCTTGTACGGTTAAAGTTTAGACATCTACTTTGCGTCTCAGTAGGGAGTGGACACTCGCGTGCGCGAGTTGATGGAAGCAGAAATAATTTCTTGCTTCTTGGCGAAATCAATTTGTCATCATTACGCTTCACATTTCAACAATGCCGCGCTTGTTTATTAGCTTATTATGTTGTTACCCATGTACCTTCGGCTCCGACAATGACGATTGTGATGATTGTTATTATTTCAAATGTCTATTATTATGCATATCATTACGAGGCATTTATTCGGATGATCGAAATATTGCACGGATTGTTATTGGTGTTGTGCCATCACCATCAGCATTGTCAGCACATTGTTTGGTGAATCGATTGTGATTAAATGGCGCACCCATATTCTCCTTTTGATTAGTCGATCTAAATCTAAATTCCCAAGTTGTTAACAAGGCGGAAGATGTAATAAGAAATTTGTTTATTTGTGGATTGCTCAAAACATCGTTTTACAATCTCAACTCTCATCTTTCAACAATAGTGATTTTACTGATTTCAGACATTATTTTAATCTCTTTTTGTTTGTTGGCGACCAGCGACCACAATTACCGCAACTCCGCGACAGGATGCGCGTTTCCTCCGCGGTGCGTTTTTTCTTCGTTTTCTTGGAAATTACCAATTTAGTGTTGGAATTTGTGTTGATAGTCTTTTTGCTTTCCGCAATCTTGCGGCGACAGGGCGACACTGCACTTATTGGCGGAATTGTTCACATTTTTTACTTCTACGCTCTTCTACCTGTAATTACAATCGTGTCACGGAATAATGAGTAGAAGAATGAGTAAATAGTAACGTAGACTGGAAGGTGATCGGTTTAGTGAATAGTTAATAGTTAAAATCGATACGATGATTGTTTGATTAAACAATGCGAACAGAACACAGATAATGAAGCCAAGTCATTTAAAACAATGAGCGCGTGCTTTACGCTCGATTTACTTTTATTTCGTCATGTTTATCGATTCGCGTTTCCCTTCGGTGCTCATATCGCAAATCAGTTAGTTGCCTAGTGAGTTTTTTAAACAATTTACCGCGCACAATGTACGACATCCTCTGTATTTCACGAATAATTAAACATTTAAACATCCACACAACATTCAAGTCGTTCGAGAATAACTCTCATATACACTGATTGTGATTGTATGCCTGTGCCTGTGTGCATATAGTTTAAATGCCTATGTATAATAAATATGCGTGTCGTGCCCAGGTGCCCGTCTCGTGCATTATGTAAATCGTTGGCGCTCGGCGGTTGTACATTGAACTTGATTTGAATGAAACATTCGACTTTGGCACTGAATGCTGAGCGCTTGCGTTTTTAGGCTTGGTTCCACCTGGGCCACACAGTGCAAGCCACAGGCTGAGCTGCAGCATGAATGAACGAAATAAATATGATCCGGCAAAGGTAAAAAATCCACGCTAATGTGGTTTTAATGACGCGGATGCTGTCTTGCTGTCTCGCAACGCAGGCAACACAGAACACACCCACGCTCGCATGGCTGCTTTACTACTGTCGTAAAAATTCAGCTGCATACATTTGAATACCCGGGTTATAGTTATTTCAAACAGGCGCTACGTGATGTGAAAAATGCTTGTTCCGGCAATTGATAATGATTATTGCTGCAGGGTCCAGATTTAACGAGAGCATTGCACTTGATCCCTTTTGAATTTAGGCTTCTACATAACTCTACATGTGATGGTTTCGAGAAAATGCAGAAAGTAATAATTTCTACTATCTTTGGGTTGCGATCTGAGCTTCTTCCGCACTGTACTACCTACTGTGGCGTCACCTTACTGAATCATCTGAAAGTTACCTAAAACCTAAAACCACAGCAATGCAAAGACAATTTCAGACTTTGTTTAAATTTCGTTTTCTCACAATAATGTAGACTTAGGAAACTGAACTTGATTGCAATACTGCCAAAACAGACAAAGCTGTTTTTAAGTGGAAATATGATGATTTTTATGATTCTTGGAGTAAAACTTGGTATTGTGATGTTGTTCCAAAAAAATGTTAGTAAATTAAAAGTCATATATGTTGATATATGACTTTTAATTTAATTTGTATTCTTAAAATGGACTTAACCAGGAACATAAGTGTCCATCATAATTAAACCCTGAAAACCATTTGCTTCTGTTTTCCTATTAATTTTCACTTTAAATATTTATTGTTAAGTTGGTTGGATATTATATTGCAAGAGTCATTAATTTCCAAAAGCGAAATGAGCGTGAAACATGCACGGCGTATTGCACTGCGAATTACACAGCGAAATTAGAATGTTCTGTTATTGGTGTGCAGCAGCCTATAGGACGTTGACTTCGACATCAATTTTATTTACTTTTTGATTGATTGCTTCGCGACCTGCTCGACCGTGCATCGGGCATGTCAGCAGGTGTAACGACAAAAACATTTCGCCATTTTCATTTAGCGGCTTTTTCTCACACTGCTGACCGAACATGGTTTACTAATGTTTCTTGTACGTCATCCAATCAATCATGACGTGTGTTTTCTTTCCTTCTTTCATTCAACGTTGCAACTTGCAACTCTGAGCGATTTTTCTAGGTTTCTAGTCTCACAACTGATTTAGGGATTTAGCTAAGGTGAAGGAAAATATTATTAGCACGATATCGATCATACGCGTGACATTAATATATGCGTTGAACCCGAAATTTCGTCGACGATTAACATTTACGGCAGTTTTCCGCTGAGGGAAATGAGTCCGGTACAGGGTACAATTAATTCAGTACGCATTCGATTTGTTTTCGTTGGTCTCAGGTCGAAAAGGCGCTCGCGACCTAAATATTTAAATGTATGCGAAAGCAACGCGAAGAACGTATACGCAGCATGCAAGCAAAAGGTTCATGCAGGAGGTAACATAGCAAGGAAAGGTAGTACGAACTTCGCATACTTTCCCTGATTTATATGCCTCGTATAAATTAAACGTTACTCTGCGCTTGGAGGCATTGGAATTGTCGCCTTGCGATTACACATCGGCACTCCGTTGTTCGAAAAAATGATTTCCAGATGTGTCACCACAGATGTGATTTGTGTTCCTTTTTTTAAACATTCATGTCTCTTGTCTTGATGTCTGATGGCCTCATGGTGATGAGTAGATCTTTATGCCGCTTGTGCCTCCATTCTGCATGCGCACGTGTGTCCCGTTTAATTCGCTACACGCTCTTTCTTCGCATATTTTACATCTCGTGTGTTCTGTGTTGCAGTGTTGCAACGTCGACGTACGATTGTACGACGGACAGTCGACTTTAACGAGACGATAAGATAAATAGCGTTTCACGTTCGCTCAATTTTTACGTTCGACGTTTATTTATTCTTAATTCTTAATCGTACATCACAATTCGCATCGCAATAGCGGGGCTGGCACAGACAGGAGAGTGTACACTCGACATTGTATACATTGCATGCATTTGCAGCTTGCAGGATTGGCCGTGTTCGCTGTCCTGTCGTCCGGCCCGAAACCCACACACGTAAAGATATAAATCTTCTTTTCTCTCAGCTTTTCAGTCGTTCTTTTTTGTTGTTGAGTTGCTCTGAATGTGTCTGTGTTTTTACTGACTTCATTAATGTTATTTAAATGAATTTAATGTTTGAAGATGTTTGAAACGGGTAATATTTCAATTTCAATTTCGCGCGTTAGAATGAGCGCCATCTGGCGAACACTAGAACTTTGCA
>JARJDQ010010411.1:0-11841 GCA_030264215.1 Geostiba sp. GC000077 | reverse complement strand
TTGAATTCAATTCTCTCCCAAATTCTCCCTGGGTAAATTCTCTCTTGAGTACGTTTCTATAATAAGCATCATCTGGTCATCAGGAGAATTTTATCAACCTTTCTAAAAAAATTAACGTTACTTATTGTACAATTTAAAATTGTTGACAATTTTCTATTCAAAAGAGCACTTTGTATTATTGAATTCCATTTTCTCTCAACTATTCCCTTGGTAAATTCTCTCTCGAGTAAGTTCCAATAATAAGTACCATGGGGACAATTTCGTCAATCTTCCTAAAATTGTGCATAAATTGACTGACTTATATTATCGTACAGTCCCACAATTCGTAGTGTTGACTTCCATTTTCTCTCAAATATTCCATTGCTAAATTCTCTCGTGAGTAAGTTCTAGCATTGAATTTCTTAGAGGGTTATAGAATGTTGAAGAATTGCTCTAAAATACCAGCTCTTCCCTAATAACATTGATATAGTAAAAAACTACAACAACTACCTTAAATTGCTCTTCAAAAATCACAGCTACATTGCCCCATAATTATAATGATAATTATTACTATATTATATTGAATTTTTTTATAGGGTTATGGAATCACAACCCCATAACCATAACTAAACTATTGCACAACATAAAGTTAAGTTAAGTATGGGATTTTCGAGAGTACCAAGATGACTACTAAAGAGATTAATTGGAATTGTCGCAGTCGTAATTATCTCTCCAAAAACCTCGGAAACCTGTCCCGCTTTGTTTTTGGCGGATACGCGCAGCGCAATACAAATGTTTGGGTTTGGGTCTTCCCCGAGAGCCGAGTCCGATTCCATTTAACAGCCGTTATTCATAAACGCGTAATCATCACTTACGAGTGAACAACATCCAACATGGCAATTGCCATGTTGCCACAAACACAAAAACAAAAATACCTAACAAACAATTGTATCGGTAAATCGGTATAACCGCCAGTCCTCCACCATTATCAGCATTCAGCATTCATGGAAAAAGCAAACGACACGCGCCATAACCATGAAAAAAAAAAGATCGGTTGGGATGTGAGCACAAACAAGTTGTTTGTCTGAAAAGCGCGTGGACGCCGGAGCAGTCATGTTGTTTATGCGAGTGACGTCACACATTTCCACGGCCGCGGCGCGCGGATATCAATTACGCTGCTGCGCATCAGCCGGGAGTGGGACCGGGACCGGCACCGGCCGGCAGAAGCGGCAGCAGGAGCAGTCCGTGTTCGATATGCTCTGTCCTCTTGTGTGTGTGTGTGTTTTTTTTTTTTCTTTCAACTACGTTCTGCGTATGGCGTATGGAGAAACGCGGCCAAAGTTCCAGTTCCGTGCATGCGCAGTGCGCACACCACAGCTAGGTTTGGAACTTGTCGGCGCTTGCGAGTTATTGCGCCTCTCTTCGTCTGTTGCAGTCTGTTGCACCCGCGCTTTCACTCTCAGCGCCGTCCAACACACCGGTAGCATCCGTGACGCATTTGTTTTGTTTGTTGCTTTGTTCGGCTCAGTGTTGCTCAGTGTCAAAAACTGAACTTTAATCTTAGTTCTAGTTCTATATACCGGGTGTCCCAAGTTTAATTCGAACCTTTAGTTTTGTATAAAAATACTGTGAATTAAAAAAAACTATGTTAACTATGACAAAGTTGTTTAGAATTAAAAAATACATCTGTATATCATTTCAAAAGTATATCATTCTATTTAAGAAAAAAGAAAATGTGTTTTTGTTGTGTAGCACCCAGTATAGTTGAAAATAATTTTAAGTTGTGCGCCTCTCAATGTTACACAACTTTTATTAGCATTTTCTTAAATTCACAATATTTCTATATTACATAACGAAGGGTTCGAATTTAACTTGGGACACCCGGTATAGTTCCAACAACGATAAACTAGATATATAGATGGAATCGACTTACGTCGGTGGCGATTTGAATGAACACTTCGTCGGTCTCGGTAGTGTGCTGGATGACGTCGCCGGCGACCTCGCGGCCCTTATAGGTAACAAAGACCTTCTGCGCCGGCTGGAGGTGCAGCCCGTTGACGCTGCGGAAGCCGGGGCCGATGAGTTGGCCCTCGAGGAATTCGACGGCGGTGCGACCGTAGCCGGGGCGCGCGTCAAAGCGGACGGAGTAGCGCGTGTTCGGCGTGAGGTTGATGCAGTTGTTGTTCTCGGGGAATTGCGCCGGCGTCTTCACCGCGGCGATGACGCCCGAATAGTATTTGCCGTCGTCCCCAGGCGCGCACACACGCGTCCCGATAATGGAGCGCTTCGCCAATCGTTTGCCCGTCGACATCGCCACGACTTTGCGCTTATACGGCCGCGAATCAATCACCATAGAAGCGGGGTGGATGCGCAGCAGGTAGCTGGGGGGGCGTGCAAGTCCAAGAGTCCGAAAACTTTTCACAACGCTGTCAATTCAATGTCCTTGTCGCTGTGATGAACGCTGTGATAATCGACGAACTTTTGCTGCTGCGCGGCGGCGGCGGCGTAGAGGATTAGATTGCACGTCGGCAGGGCGCATTCGGCACGAGTACGTATGACGACATTCCTTCGCGGTTGGACGCACTGAATCTTCATAATAGCAACGCGGTATGCGGGATCTGAAGCGATTTTCAGTGATGTAACGGGCTTTTTGGGTAAGGTGGTGCGGACTGGTGCTGCGTACACGAGCGCGGTCGTCCACAGACTGAGCGGCTGAGCGATGCGCGCGGTGCGCCGCGCCGGCCGGCGCGTGTGCCCAACGTTCAAACAGCTGATGCGGTAACCTGCGCCACTATTACTCCGTCTCGCTCTTGCGCCACGCACCGCTACAAGTGTGACGCGCGCCGCACGCTTGTGCGTGTGACGCGAGGTCGCGCATAGCGGGCCCGGCTACAGCTGATGATAACAACAAAGCCACGTGACGCGCAGCCTCGCCGTGCGATTCGTCGGCCCGGCTCTGACCTAGATACGCCGATTGGTTGCAGCCGTGCGGCGTGGCGACTAGGTGGGGGGAAAGGTCACGATCCAAAACTACACTCCACTCGATTTCTATATTCGGGTGCGCACGGATCGACGTCGTCGGTCGTCGTTTCTGTGCATTCCTTTGTTTCTTGTTTGAGGCGACACGATGCCGGCCGGCCGGTGCCGAGACCCGAGACCCTGAATGCCGCATTCATTTCACTCGTTCAAGCGTTCTCTTGTTGGTAATTCTTTGTGAGTTTTGTGCACATTGCAAATTGCGACAGGCCGTAAACAAAGAACCACCGCATGCGTTTATCTATTGCATTATCTATTGGCTTATTGGCTAATTGCATGCGCAGTGCGCTAATTGCTCATTCATTGCACTGCCATATGCATAAAGAGCAACCTTCGCCGCGAAAACAATAGACTCGAACCTTATTTGAATCTAATTTAAGTCTACTCGCAAGTAATGAGCAGTAATCGGCTTTTTAAACAGTTCCGAACTCAAGAACTCAAGGCACGAGCGGCACGAGATCTAATGAAAGGAAACAACTGCGAATTCATTGCGGATTGATGCGAATGACGATTTTGTAACCAGGCAGTAAAACGCATGAATCAACTCGATCATTCATTGCCATTTTGCTTGCGACTGACATTTCGTGCAATTTTACCTACGTTGCGAATGTTTGACGCTCGTGGTGCACTTTATAGCGATGAGTGATAACGCAATTAGAATTAGCGAACTTTGCACCTTATTAGTAACCATGTAACCAAGCGCGCAGTCTTTTTGTCTAGCAATCGCATATCAGCTTGTCTCGATTTATGATTAGTGATGTTGGTGCATTCAAAAACGCAATTGTTCGCTTATCTTGATGTACATATTGATAGCAAACTCGTGCATTATATTTTATCAGATAGTTAAAGTGATATTTTAACGTATAAAATTAAGTTTAACTTGGTTTTTGTGAAATATTAATTTTTCTTTTGAATGTATTTTTTACATTTTTTACTTCCCAACGTAGGCAACACACAATACATTCGCTCATAACCTTACGAGTTATGCCTAAATCGTTAAAATTTATTTTTTTGTGATTTACTCCGACTAATGGCTAAATAATAGCATTTTAATTGACTGAGTTTGACGACAAGTCATAAACTCTATTTGTCATATCGTTATCTTCGAAATCTCTCGAGATCTGTAAGTGCTTACTATCGAATGATCATCCTCAACGTGTTTAAGCCATCACAGACTACAAAACGATAAAATTCTACCTGGAAAGGGGCACTTCAAGGAAATTAGGAAACTATTATTGCATTGATAGTTTTGCACATGAATTCATCAATATTTTATTCTTGCACAACAAAAATAAATCGTTGTTCTCTTGAGCTTTTATTGAAATATATTTCAATGTCAATTTGATACAGCTGTCGCCATCTATTGCCAATCGCAAACACCTTATTAAAAAGTCCACGAAAACTTCTGGTACTTCTGGGGGAAAATGCTAAATGCTGCAAATTTTCTAAATGCTATAATAATCCTTTTCGTTGTTTAGAAAAAAAACTCAAAGATAAAAACAAGCACTATACAATATTAGCACTCATTTCTCATTACTTTTTTAAAATGTGGTGCTCTTGAAGTTGCATACCCTGTAAGCCTGCAAGCAGTGAATAAAACAAATCGAGAATAATGAGTGAAAAAGTACATACATAGTTAATTGGTAATGATTTATTGTCATATCCAGTTTTATTTAAATCATTTTATTTCAAATTATGCATGTAGGTACTCGTATTCAAAAGGATAGCGCCTGTTCAATAGAGACCATACGTTCATATGTGGTTGCGTTTGCCCGCAAATGAAGTAACTAGTAATTAATGTATTATGCCATTTTGGGTAACGATATAGGATAATACATATTCGCATTAGCAATTTGCTGCATTTGCGCTTTTTGCGCACGGCGGAAACGTTCACAATAATTCGGCATGCATACAAATATAATATGTGGTACCGTATCATAAAAAGGATATACTCATCATTTGTTTACTGGATATATCAGTCGTAAATGTTTTGAAAATCATCCCTTGCTCACTCGCCATCGGGCGAAAGACGCTCGGGAATAATGTGGACGCTTGACATTGATATTTCCATGATATGCATTTACACATTTACCATTTGTTCTCGTTTCACATAGTGTTTACAAAAGTATGCTTAGTCCATGTTACACATGGTATACATGTTAGTTACATTTCATTTGTTTTCGTGTGAATTTATGAAATCAAACAAACGCTGTGATTTGTAGGTTATAGCAAAGCAAATAAATTCATATCTAGTTATTTTTAGATTCAAGTAGCGCTTTTATCATTACGAAAGCATTCGACAAAACATATCATAACATAACCTTGATTATAAGCCTATCAATCATCACTTATTTGCGTATTGTAGATTACTTCAATTAATTAACGTTTCATTGTAGCAAAATATAATGTCTCAATCTAGAACCTAAGCATGTTGCAACATGTTTGTGATCTTTGTGTGATTATCCGATGTAAATACAAAAATAACCGAGTAGTGAAATATGGTATGTACATCACAATCGCGAGGCTTAAATAAGACGTGCGCAACCTGAGAAAGCCGAAATCATTACATCTTCTATGTGTTATACATGTGACAAAGCTCATGTTTACAGTTATACAAGATTACAGCTTAAGGTTAAACTTTACCAAAAATATAATCATCACAAGCTGTGTTTGCTGATTGTACTGGATACTTGGATTTCTTATAGGGGTGGGTAGGGTGCAAAAAGCTCAAATCACTAAAGTATGTAAAATACACAATTGCTGATAATCAATGTAACGATATAACGAAATGATAAAGAAACAAACAAATCAATTCGCTTTTAGAAAAATATTCTATTCACTTGTTACAGATATTTGAAATTATTGAAATTATTTCAAAAAAAAAATTTTGACTCCACAGTAAATTAAAAATGTAAAATATCCACCTATTTATATATATATGTATATAATCTATATGTATATAATAACAAAAACATGTTTCACATTGTACATTCGCAACGAATCATTACAACATTAAGGAAATCGATAAATGTAAATTCGTTAATGGCTTAAGTAATAATTGAACAAGCTTTAACGCATAACAACGCAACAACGAAATTGAAATAGACATCACAAGGATACAATTCGAAAAATGTAAGTTTATGTCTTGTTTGTTTGTATTTACAATGTTTTGATGGTATTTAGAGTAATTTAGCGTTTTGCTTCAATAATCGTCTATTTATTTCTTTCAATGTTTTCTTAAATGTTTTTACAACCACTTGCAATGCCCACGCAGAAATTAAAAATCTATTCATGTTCGTTAGTTTTTTTGAGGATTGGAATCTCTCATCGTCAATCTAATTGTAAAACAAGAAAGTTGACACGAACGTTCCGTTAAATAATTGAAAATGTCTTCATTCACTCTCGCATAGATACTTTTGTTGTATCATTGTATCTTGTATGTTTTATACATTCGTAGATCTTAGTTATTTATATCGTCGTACAATAGTAAAAAAGCGGTATTTTTCAATTCCAATTAAGCATAGTTTCTTATATTTTTAAATATGTAATTAGGTATATAATTTAGAGCTCTTTTATATTTTCAACGTCGTTTTATTTAAATATTCTTTTTGTTTTTAAATTTTGATGTAACTCGATTTCTTCGTCATTTCTTTGCTTACGTTTCATTCATTTTTCTCATTGATAAATATACTTTTGGTTATGAAAAGGAAGCGAAAAAGTAATACTGAATTGGTACGTTTCTCGTGTCTGTTATATGCTTAGCTTGGAAATGCATCGTACAATGTCATGTAAGATATTAAAAAGGATTAAAATAATTGGACCGATTTCAATTGAATTGGATGATCGAATTACACGCGCGTTTTTATCTCCTACCTCCTAGAAATACTTTTTAGTTGTTGCAATGTGAAACAATGACGTTTTAAATCAAGAGGATGCGAATCGAATGCTCGAAACGATGTCTTTGGTTACTTACGTGGTAATAATGTTCATCTCATTAGGATTTTAATCAATAAGCATAATAGTTATTCTTAATGTATAGGTTTTTTCATTTTATACAATTTTCCGCGCCAGTTTAGTGTTTATTTATTCATTATTCATCTTGTGTGTTTCATTTTGTTTATTAAAGTTTTAAAGCCATGTATCTTGTTGTTTCGTTCGTTACAAATAGAAAAATGTTCAAGTCGAAACAAACGCATACTCCATTTATGTTAACGAACTTCTTGTATCAACTATAGGTTTTCTTCACGATTCACGTCGTCTTTGCTTTATGTTTGCAATATTATTCGTAATTATGCATCATGATAATCATGAATATTTCGTTAAGAGCCTTTATACACTGTGTCCAAATCCCATGCCTACGTTTATCGTATAATCATTGTAACATATTATCGTGTTGCACGCCACGATGTCCGGTTGGCGAGCGGGTTTACTTTGCGCTTCACTTTGGCAAATGTTGCGATCGCAGGGCGTCGTTCCTTAGCATCCAGTTGCTTATTTCGTCAGACTGCATTGCATTGTATTGAATTGATTCAAATACAGGGCGAGTGCCCGCCAGGGTTCACTAAAACGTATACAAAGATCATTAATTCGACAATATAATTGCAGCCAGAGACAGAAAGATGTAAAAAATGTAAAAATTTACTACTACCAGAGTCACTAGATTGACAGACTAGCGCATTCTGACGCCATTTTGAATCATTTGCAATTTGAGTTGCCTATAGTCACAGAAATATGCATGCAAGCGTCAAATTCAGTAAACGCATCGTTTTGATTGGTTTTTATATAAAATGGCCGCTTTATATAGAGTTATCTCTGTCTATCTACTAACTCTTACTACTACTACACATCTACGCACAAAGCGGAAAGATCTTGAACTACACAAACATATTTGTTTGGTTAACTTCTAACATAGCAGTGATTGCCAACCGGTGGTTCATAAAAACATTGCCCACAGGTTGGGCGCCAAGTGATATTAATGAAAGCCACATGCAAATGATTTATGTACTTGCTAATCGCGAACATATAGCTGAAATTTGCTGAAAGCACTGTTTTGTATACTTGTACCGTGATAAAACACCGAAAGCAACGTACATGAATAACAACATACACAGGATGGGGAAGAAGAAATGCAGACAAACATAAAATGGCACAAACATAAAGACAGATACAAATAAACACGCCCAGTGCAATTGTTACCAAACAGAAGGAACGCAAGGAACGCTCCCTTTTGAACGAATACGATTGAGATTTGATTCTGTTTGGTATCATTCACAGCTTGTTCCAGAAGAAACGCTCACCAATATTTGGGGCAACTTTACGGAATGCGCAAATTATTAGTATCCGTGGTATTTAGCTGTCAGTGTTTTCCCTGGAACATATTTATGCACGCAATTAAAATCAAAAAACGTAGACCAAACGGAAGACATAACAGAGAGAAACAGAGAGAGAGAGAGAGAGAGAGCAGAGAGGTAGAAAGAGAGTAAGAGATAAAGAGGAAAGAAATCAAACTAATTAGAATGAGAAGAACGACAAAAGCCATATCTCTGAACAATAAGAGCGTACCTATTTGTTCGTTTCATATCGTATCGTTCGTGTACATGATCAATCAACGAATCAACAATTTAGTATGGCAATTATCTGGCTAAAATATTCTTCGTTCAAAACAAGAATTTAATAATGTTTGGCTATCCGAGAAGGTTTTTTTGTTTGGAAGATTAGAAATAGCAAGTGAATTAGTGAATTATGTACAGGTTATGGTTTCCGTTTTCAAAATGGAGTTGTGGTGAGTTAGATCTACGATCTAATGAGACAGAAATGATTCCAAACAATATCTACAACACTAGAATAGGTTACGTTAAGGTGGACACTACGTTTGTAGCAAAAAATCTGAAGGAAACTAAAGTTTATAGCATTCGTCAACACTACTTGTATCTTGTATCGTTTTTTTTGTGGTTATGTTCTTGCTATGCGAGTTTAATAAGTTTACAGTTACGTTCGATTGCTCGGTGTTGGATTAAGAACCGATTGGAACCGATTAGTTAAAGTTTCAAAGAATCTAGACTAGCCATCGAGCTTCTGCGAGACAGACCGAGTGAGGAGGTACCACTAACCAGGGACGTGGTGCCGAACAATTTGTACCAGCCTATGACGATGTTGCTTAAATTTAGATCATCTAACATTATTTGGGCCACACCCATGAACACTTTTTTGCCTTCGATCCGACCGTAATCGCCCCAAACGGTCACCTACAACAGAAACCAAACAATATTCGAGCTGTTGCCCAAGATCCAGTGAAGCATTGCGTTACCTGAAGAACACAGCCTTGAAATGGTTCTCTAAACGCTAACTGTTGCTGATATAAGGGATCCAACGTTCTTCGCGCCGTGGACGTTTTCGCTTTCGCAATGCATTTCTTCCCGCTCACCAAGTACACCTTTACGTAGGGAGCTGAAACACAGATGTCGTTAGTATCACCACAACAGACGCCATGTAACCTGGTGTATATGTGGTTGCCTACGATGAGTACCTACGATTCTTGCTTCTACTCCTTCCACTACGCCTGCCACTTGTAGGTATCGTAGACAACCACATGTACACTATCAAAGATGGCGTCACTGACTCACCTGGTAATATTTTAGAACCAGCTCTGGATTGTAGCCCACGCGCCCGAATCACCTCCACCTCAAGGAATCCCTTCTGGTAGCACAGTGACAACTGAATGTCGCCCAGCGCCGGCGCCCCAAGGACCTGCCGCCCCACCAATTGGCCGGGCCCCAGGCCGTCGATGAACTCAGCGAGTTGCCCACCATCAGTAGCCAGTCGCAACGAAGGTGACCATCTAAACATAACCATTAAATCAGCGGCCAGCTTTCAGAAGGTGCGAAGGTTAGAACTTTAATCGGCGGCTTTTCATCGAACAGTTTGTTTCTTTGATGCAATGTCGATAAAAAGCCCCCTAAAGCATAGACAGATAGTAAAGTTAGCTTTGTACGAGTATTATATAAAATAGAAGCAATCCAGTTGAGCTTGTGGAACATACACAGAAATGTACATAGAGAGAGAAAGAGTTTTGGTCGAGTTTCGAGTTTTATCGATATTCGTCACAAAATTAATCTGTTCAGTATTACAAAAGAGACTGTTAAATTCAACATTTCAACTAGTCGAGAGTAAAAAGACACGCAAAGGTATAGGTATACAATTGTTGTGTGGGTAGCTAATGTATAGTTGTATAGAAACAAACGCACTCGTAATGAATCGATCAATTTGATATTTTTAGTAAGTAGTTATAAAGAAAGGTCCAATCTTGGGTGAGTCAGTGAGCTGGTAATGTGATTTGAGTGCTTAATAGTAACATGCCTATTTGAAGCGGTTTAAAAACGACTAGAAGCGAGTTCACTGTAAGCGAAAGAAGCATGCTGTCATTCCTCATTCTCTAGGTTCTAGGTTAGGTCTAGGTAAGTAAATTATTTCAAGAATCAAGGGTCAGGAGGCAGTGGAAGACATGCATGTGCAAGAAACAGTCCGAAGAAGAAGCGAGATACAGTAGAGATAGAGATGTATTGGTAAACATTTGCAGATTGATTTCGAACATATAAGAAAGCAACCTGCAAATATGTCATGTTGTAAATGTAGGTTATACAAGGTGTTGCAACTAGAGTCGAATGATCACAAACATGATTGATTACTGTGATACTGTTATACAAAAGAAAAAGGTACGTGGTACGTTGAATGCTATATTACATATGTCGATTATAGGTTATGAGGTTATACCACCATATTGAACGTATTGTATAGTCGAACACTTTGCATAACTCACAGATCACAGAGGTCACTGTGAACACCAACCCGTACGGCGGTAGGTGTGATTGGTATTTTGTTGATTTTTGGTTGGTTGGTTGGTTGGTTGGTTGGTTTTTTGGATTGTATTTGGGTTACTTACGACGATCCCTCCGAGCTGGAAATGGAATTGAGGCTCGCCGCCCGCTGACTGCCGTCGGCGGTGGTGACGCACCGCGGCGGCACCACCTCCTGCGATCGCTGAATGCTCGGCACGCGCTTTCGGTTGCCGCCGGGCATCATCGTGCTCAGCGTGTTGTCTGCGGCCACAACAAAAACAACGGATCGTAGGACACGCATTAAACACATGAGTGCGAATGAGATTCGCTGCAATTTTGCCAAAAAAAATGTTGTATAACTTAACATCATTTACAACGTGCACACTGTACTGGTTCTCGGCTCCAGATCGTCACAGTTCGTCGTCCAGCGGCGCCACCTATGTTCCAGCGGATGAAGAAGAGTTGAAAGAAGAGAAGGAGGAGTAAGACAGAGCGGCATCAAGCAGGCAATAAAATGTATGTATACTATCAGACTATGCTTGGTGAAAGATACAACATACGGCGTTGATACTGCGGTTACAGTTACAGTTACTTGATATCGTCATCAGTCATCAATCCTTCCAAACACAACTACAAGTCACGTTCGCAGCCTCCCCAACAATACACTACGCTGCCACTGTGGCCAAAGAAAATGCGTTCGGAACTTGCTACCCTACGGCTACATACGGTTCTAAAACAAACGCAATAAGTATTCGCAACTACCCTAAAGAAACAACTGGCGAACGCAACAAACGTAGAAGAACGCAAAATGAAACAAAACAAACACTTTGGTAACGTATACATATGTCTTTTAGGTTAGTGTGTATTTGTTCAAATTTAGTCGGTTTTTCGGAAAGAGTGGCGAGGGGGGGGGGGGGGGGGGGGTGGGTTCTTCTTGTTACACCACCGAAAAAAACCCCCCCCCATGTGTGGAGAGGGGGGGGGGGGCACT
>JARJDQ010010391.1:0-13862 GCA_030264215.1 Geostiba sp. GC000077 | reverse complement strand
TTTAAGCAATGTAAAAATGAGTGCTTTTATGAATGCGTTATGACCATAAAAGTACTCATCCCAGGTGGCTCTGGTGTCGCGCTGCACCGACCGCACCTCAAAAACAAAAAGGTTTAAGATGTGTGCAAGTGTCAAAGTTGTGTTCATCGGTCGAATGAATTACTGTTACAAGAACGCTTTTACATCCATATAAAAAAGTGCCAAATTAAATAGGGAGCGATAAAACGTTATAAACCACTTGGCCGCTCCACTCGGATGCATAATTTCGCTCGCCGCGTCTTGCTACGTGACATGCATTCATGTGTTCGCGGCCGCGTGCTATAAATAACAATTTTCAAGCCGTACAACGTTCATTATAGACATTTTGTCGTAGGAGTTTCCTCAATCCTGAAAAATACAAAGAAAAAAACCTTTTCTTTTTCGTTGAATAACTCGGAGAATATAGTTTTATCGAAAAATGTTGTTTAATGAAGATTGAAGAAGAGTTCAATAACTATTAAATGCTACTTTAGAATTTGTTCCAGTTCTAACGAGAAGCGAGATAATTAAAAAATAGTTTTTCATCCCTATTATTTTGTGGGCGGCTCGCGTCGGCCTCGCAGAACCCTGCAAATTTAAATTCAAAGTTGTATTATTCTTCCATACAAGACCTAAAAATTTCGATAATCCAGGATCCCTTGCAATAAACAAAAGTAAAAAATCTCCCACCCATTGGACTCGATAATAAAGTCAACTCACACGTATACATGTGAACTTGTGAAGCCCGTAACTTTGAAAATATACATCCATTAATAAAAATGAATTAGACTTTTTTGTCGTCAAATTTGTCTACTTTAAAGACGCCTTTCCAGTTCGCTTTTAAACGCAGCTTTTTCACCAGAATTCTGACATTTACCAAAAAACTCAAAAAGTCGCTTTTAAAAGCTAACTAGAAATCGGGCCTAATTTTGAATTCGAATACATTTTTGCTAGGGTTGATAGTTATAGACACATGAGCAAAGAACGAAGAAAAGTCACCTTTGTGAGTGGGAGAGCTCTCCCA
This sequence comes from Geostiba sp. GC000077, assembly GCA_030264215.1. NCBI lineage: Eukaryota > Metazoa > Arthropoda > Insecta > Coleoptera > Staphylinidae > Geostiba > Geostiba sp. GC000077. Next base: position 12,820 of record JARJDQ010010391.1, on the reverse strand, counting down.
CCCCACGCTCGCCACCTACCGTCCAGGACTTTTAGTATGTTGCAATATAGATATTTAGATACCAACAAACAATCTTACCAATTTTCAAAACTCTTGGATCTGTTTCATTTGATTGCTATCATTTTGCCTAATTTGATTGGGCTACACTCCTCCACTCCCACAAAGCCTGAAATCGTTATAAAAACGAAGTCTTTATTAAAATCATAATCGTTCACAATATAATATAATTTTGAAAGTTGTCATTTGTTGTTTGTTTTGTATGTTTCATCACAACATAAGCGATGTCATCATTTAGAAAAGAGTAAATAGGAAAAAATATCACAAAATTATGACGATATCTTGAGCAAAATCCAATAAATATCGATCGCAATAATAAAGAATAAAAACATGATTGCTCCAAAAAAAAGGTGTAGGTGGTGTAGGGTAAAGTGTAAATTAAAGTACTACCGAGCCGGGAGGTAAACTAGAGTTGCACACAATAAAGCACCGCGCGTCGTTGACAAAGCGCTGTAGATGTTGAACGAATGTTGGCATATCCTGCAAGACACAGGGGTTAAGATTAATGATCGCGGCTCAGGCCTTCAGGCCCCTGCATGCGCCTGAATTTCACTTACTGTCGAGTGTGAGAAGTTATTGCGTATCGTGTTGCGCTGCTGCAGGGTGAGGCCATCCAGGTTGTCAATGTATTGCGTGAGGAATCGGTCGAAGAATTGCGGGAAATTGACGGCGGCCATGTTGTAGAACGCCTGCATGATGTCCTCGTTGAGCAGATGATGGCTCTTGTCCAGCATGGTTTGCATGAGCACGTTGAGAAATTGACAGAGCATTTGCTCCTTGAACAATGCCTGCAAAACCATTATTGAATTTTTGAATATGTTGCGAACTTGAGATGTGTATCGCAGGGCGAGTGTGAATTGAGAGTTACCTTATGATATAGCTTCCATTTGCAGTTGAGGTCCTCTAACGCCGTCAAACTCACGCGGAATATATTAATATCACTTTGCAGCAGACACTGGCCGAACACCTGCAGGATTTGTATCAGCTGTTCCTGCTGCTGGGGGCTGTCGGTCGCCGGCTCCACGTCGCTGCAGCCGGGCGAGTTGCCCAGCCGAATTTGTGACACGTAGAAATAGTTCCAACGGTTTAGCAATACGCTGAAGCAATGCAGAAGGTGTTTTCATCAGTACGGGCGACAAGTGTGCAGTGTGCACCAACGTGTGTGAGCGCATTGAGAAAATGTATGTTAATCAATAAATTTACCTATGCAATAAATTAATCAAAGCAATAATGGCATCTGGATGTTCGTTAGCTTGCTGTATCAGTGCGGGATAAATGTTTTTCATGCACAACTCGAAAATACCCTGCATAAAGTTCTTATAGGACGCGCCGGGCGCCTCGATCACTAACTGCAGTATCTTTAGCAACATGTCCAGCCCGCCGAACTGATTGCGTTGCTGTTCGCGCATCGCGACGCCGAGGAAGACGTCGACGGCGGCGCGCACCCCGCCGACGCCCATTTGTTGCTGCAGCACCTCCAACACCTTGATGAAGAACTGCAATTGCAGCTCGACGACGTCGGGGTATTTGGTGAACGCGGCGAACACGCCGAGCGCATGCTCGATGGTTGGCTTCAGCGCACCGTAGAGCAGCTTCTTCGACAGCACTGGGTACTCCTTGCAGTAGTCGACGATATTGACTAAGCACGGCAGGCACTCTTCGGCGATCTGCCGGCAGCGCTGCGCGTCCCCGCAGTACTCGCTGATCTGGCGATAGTCGCGCGAGATGGCGTCGAAGAGGCTCTGGACGAGCGCGAAACGCGCCTGCGCGTCGGAGTTGCTCAGCTCGCCCCACGGCTTCAGCAGGAAGGTCGCCAGCGCGCACAGCACCACGTCACGGCTCTGGTTCTTCGGGTAGCGCAGCGTGCTGGCGACCTGGATCAGCTCCAGCGCCTCGGGGATCTGAATGAAGTCCGGCGGGTGGATAATCGACGTGACGCTCAGGAGGACGTGCGCGGCGGCGAGTGTGACGCGCGATGGAACCGTCTGCGGTGTGCGCACCAGCGGCAGCACGATGCGCAGCAGTTGATTCAGATCTTTCAACTTGTTGGAGGTGTTCAAGTTGTACCAGATGCACCAGGTTTTCAATGCGGCCAAAAATTGGCAATGCCTGCAGAGATTACAACACAGTACAGCCACGTCGAAATAAAACAAAAGTTGTTTCAATGTTAGTAGTGTTTCAAAGTTGTTTATGCACGTCATTGGGCATCTATAAGAGTAGTTCAATATCTGACCACCCATTTAACCAATGTAAATAAGGAATCTATCATGAGAAAGCCATAACGCCACGCCACTTTTATGGTCTCGCCTGACAGCTGAGAAATATTGATATGCCTGGACAATTTACCGTGCCCAGCTTATTCCTGCTACGTTTAACTATGCATCCCAACAAAACTTGCACTGCACCTTTAGAACCAAGTACTCTTTGCATTTCACTGTCAATTGTAACATGAATTTGCGGAAAACTCTCAAAAACAATGGAAATATGAAGGCACGTTGCAGGTTATTTGGTTTGTTTTGGTTTTGTCGTTCGAAACTTTTCAACGAGATGGCGCACGATGTATATTTGCGAATGATTTGAGAGATTCGAATTCTTTTTGAATTTAATGACTTTGAACATGAATTTATACCGTACATTGTTTAGATATAATGCAAATAAATGACGTGCATAAAACGTTGTATGCCCCATGGACGTGCAAACGCCACAAACCGCGGCGCCTTGGTTCGTGGCTTGCCCGTCCGCGGACTATAAATAACTATTAATATGCAGCGTTTAAAATGAAACAATGTGCGTTCGGCGGCGTGAAACAATAAAAACGATTGCGTCGCTAATTTACTAATAAATGCGAGGGGGAGTCGGCAGCAAAACGCATTCACGCAAATTGCGTTACGAATTACGACTACAAATTCCACATCCCCTCTGACTATACCATATGGACATTCATTAAATTTGTATAAAATTAAAACTGCTGCAAAGTTTAGTTTTGAATAAAACAATGATCGAGTACATTGCTAAAAAAAATATCACATCAGGTTATGGGCCCAGATGTAAAGTATTTTGTAAACACACAGAAGTAAAACATAAAATCAATTAATTGTGGCTGTACCATTTTAAATCGTTTGGTGCATTTCGATGTGCGTTTAGCGTGCATTTGCGGGCATTCCGGCCATCAGCATCCCTCACCTGAGCACACGCACCAACCCCACCGGAAACGCACAACGCATCCATGCGCACAGCGATTAATTCGAATTAAAATGCATTTTCATGAATTTTCACAATCGCACCCAACTGCGAATAAAAACCCCCGCTCAAACCCCAAACAAGATTTACTACAAATACAACTGCAATTGCAATGCAATGCATTTATAATAAAGTATGTAAAGTATATAAAGTTGTATTGCTGTATTATAAAGTGTTGTGGTTTGCGCAATTTGTTCCGCATTATGCCCGAGCGATGTAATCGCATCATCGCCGAATTGCAGTCGTGTATGAAATAAATATAAATTCATTTATGATCGCATGGCTCGTTCGCACACACTCCTGCGGCGTAATTTCGCCGGGGCGAAATCGGCAAAGTTCGCAAATGCGTTTGAAGTCGCTTTAAGTGCGACGCGACGGACGGAAGGAAACAACAACAAACAACCCTCTTCCAGACGCACACAAACAGAAGCGGACCGAGGAACGGTTGATCCGAAAAGTTTGCGAACGCAGATAAAGTTTCACATGCAATTGACAAACAACATCAACGCAGTGCAGTGCAAACACAACAATAATTCAGGAATAATGGAATATTTTTAAAATTGTAGTTTTGCTGATGAGAAGGATGCGTCGGCAGGAAATTGTATTTTTCTTGGCTAACGAAGTTAGTATGAAGTTGTACCCTGGATGCAAGTGGCGCCGCCCCCCACTGCTCCATCATGGACGTGCGACGTGCGACGTCCTCCCGCTTGTTTGCTCGCGCACTTTTCCTGCTGCAGCTGCGAGGTATCGGAGGCATCGGCGCGCATCGGTGTTGGTGGTTTATTGGTTTTATTAGTTTGGTTGCGCCTATCAATCATCCGAGTTTGAATGGATCGCAGTGTGCGCGCCGGCGTGAAGGAACACGTCAATCTAATCACCTTACTCTGCTTTCCCGGCGCCTCCACCAACGCCACCAACTCTGCCGCCGTCTCGCGGCTTTCAAAGAACCACTAAGCAAGCACTCAACCACCCTGCGACATAACGAAACAACACACAAGCAGCGGCAAGGAATCTATATAACTATTAAAAGCTGTTCCTCAAGAGTGTAATATACAGTGTGTCCATTAGATTTTGGTATTCGTATTGGTATTCGAGAGTGTGAGATGTAGAGATCGAGATCTAAATCGTATAGTTGTCGATTAGTTTGGCAGTTAATGGTGCGGACAATTGAGCACCCCTTCGAAATGCAATTACAACCCTTGGGGACAGGACAGGACATCTTCGTTACGCTAATACCAAACATACCAAACAACAAATAGTGATCAGTGCGCATTAAATTTATATCTTGACTCATCAATGCGATTCATTAAATCACGGATTGCTTCCTGAGGGTTGGAGTTAGGGTTAATATTGCAAGGACATTCCGTCGACCAAACACATCAATGCCAAGTCGCTCATTACAGAGTTAATTGAATGTGAAGTTTGATCAACAATCAAATCGGCTGATTGCTTATTGCTTGGTTTTGGTTTCGCTCCAAATGATGGCTCTCGGACGTAAATTGATTGAGCAATTAAATTGCCGAATGCGATGCTTAGACGACAATAATGCGCACGCAAATAAACTTGAACGCGGAAAACGCGGTTTAATCGTAAACGTAATCCTGCTGGCCAGCATGCGCGTACATAAAACTTGCCGCCGCGCACATTTGCATTAAAGCCGCCTGCTGTGGGCAAACGACGACAAAATAACGAAATGCCAATGGCTGCCACCAATATCCGACTAGGGGTAATATTGTGTTTGGACATTACCTCCATTATTAGACCATATAACCCATAGGACCATTGGACCATAGCAAATACATTAAAACAGTTGAGTGCGGGCGTAATAGACGCCGCGACGTGATTTATCGATATTAATTATCGTTAAAACAGTGGACGGTGGGATGTGCGGCCTCGATAAAGGTTAATTTGGTTTTGTGCCATCGCCACTGCCAGCACAAATTGTAATTTTAAGTTTTCTGTTTTAGTTTTTGGGCTGGAATTTATTCGCCTTGTGTTTACGAACACGCCCAGCATTTTATTTCCTTTCCTTTTGCAAACATCCGCTTCGTGCCGTTGTGTCCTATTACGTTTATGTCCTTATGAACCTCACCCTTCTTGCCACAAGCAAATCCACCTTTGCGCAGCGTACAGCAAACACACTATGCACTTCCTCGGCCCCTTGGATGTGTTATTGGAGGAAGGAAACTTTACTTTAAGACATCGCTTTGTATGTGTGGACTAGGGGTGGGGTTGGCAGGGTTGTAATATGATGGTGCGGTGGCGCGGCGGTGTCTCCTGCTCAACTAGTCGTGAAACCAATAATAGTAAATGTTTTACGACCTTAACGTCCGAATGAAAATCGTTTCCGTCTCCATTAGGCTTATTTCATCCCATAACTCCCCCTCCGCCCCATAACGTTCAACATCATAATAATAAAAAAGGACGCCACTCTCCTCAAAGGTCTATCACCTTAGAAATATTTATTTTCAAATGAGACGGTTTTGAGGTTAGGTCTATTCATACATTAGAGAATCTATTGTACCAATGTAAAAAGGGTTTTATTATGGAGTAGTCATAAAGTTACATGGGTCCATAACCATAATGAAACAGAGAAATAATCATTAAGAAATCTGATATTTTTGAGGTTTGGTGTGAGTATAGAAATTAATCAAATTAGTGCATGCAGCATTTGGAGGTGCTATTATAGTATGCGTCACACTATGTAAATAAGTGTTTTATTATGAAATAGCCGTTACATGGGCCGATAACCTTAAGAGAACAAAAATTTCAGTATTGGAACGATTTAACATGTCCAGGTTACTTTCCTTATTTCTACCAACTTATAAATATTCATTATTAAATGGAACCATTTTGAGGTTAGATTTGAGTATGTGAATTAATGAAATAAGAGAAACATTTTTTTGAAGATCAGGCAATAATTCGAAATTATCCATTTTATCGATGTAAAAATTATTTTATTGTAAAATAGTCACAAAATTACTTGGGCCCATAACCATAATAACATTTAAAAATGGGACCTTTTGACGTTAACTGCGAGTATGGGAATTAATCAAATTAGAGCATGATTTTTGGCAAAGCATGCAACAATTCGAAGTGCTCGTATTTGTCCGCCCGACCGCTAAACGTGTACATTGCGCGCACGTTAGATAATTACATGCTCGTGCTGTGCCCCATGCGCGAAGGGAAAAGCATTAAATTAGAGAAGGAAAAAGAATGAATAACACTCGCACACACAGCGTGCCCGCGCAGAATATGCGCGCCCGCGCCCGTGTAATATAATGAAAATTGAAAACGAACACCTGTTTCAACAAAACCCACCAGCAACCTAACGCGCCCGCTGCCGCCAAAGAGCAAGCCCCCAAACTCAAACACGAATCTATAACTAACCTCCGCGTACAGGGGCGAGGAAACACACCGCGAGTGTTTCAGAGTCTACCTGCGCTTGTAAGCCATACAAATGTGGAAGTAGAAACAATAAGTTCACGTTCAACTTCAATTATACACATTGTTCGCAGACCTTTCTCAAACATGCGGCTGCTTTGGAGTTTGCTGTGAAATTATGTTGTTTGTCCTCCATGGCAGACATTCTTTTTATTTTTTTGCGTTTAACTTGCTTGTTCGCATGCAAGCCAATATAATATGAAGATATTCAAGATGCCGAGCTGTGCGCTTCCTCAAGGGCACGTCGAGATGTGTGCGCACCTATATTACGCCCATTTACATAAAATAATAAGAGGGCGCCATGGCGCGGAAATTGCACGTGCTGCTTTCAATCGCGCGCCATGCCAAGCTCCAATCTAACTGCGGCAACCTGCCGCACAAAGCACAGAGAAAGGAAGCCGCATCGCTGTGCAAAAAAACAGCATATTTATTTCCACAGACCAAATTTTGCAACAAAAATAATTCTTTGATATATCTTATGCTAGTTAAGCTCTTGTAACATCCGACTCGAATATCAACCTTCCATGGGAGCTTAACTTTCATATAAATGGCGCGTATAAAATCTGTGAAATCGTGAAATCTGTGAAAAATTTCCCTTCATAGTCCTCACGTTTACATCCCAAGTCCTTCGAGTAGCTGATAGCATGTAGCACGAATTTCCTGGACTTTGTGCATCGTCCATGGCCAACGCAGCGCGCCTTGGACGCCGTAAAACGTTGGCATTTTCGGTGTGCAGACGACGATCATAAAACATTTCCGCGTTGCCTTTCAGCTGCGAAGGGACTTCACTCTGTCTGGCCGCGCCGTAGACAGAGACGCGTCTGCGGGGAGGGTCGGCGCAGATATTCGTAAGTCGAGATAGTCGAGTGAGTCGAGAGTCGAGAGCCTTTGAGTCCTCGGGAGCTTTCCAGTGTCTGCGCTTGATGCCTTCGCGTTCTTCATGTTCCTTCGATTTTTCGCCCGTTCTGCCCAAACGTTGTGCTTTCCACTCAAAAAAGAAACGCGACCGATTCCGACCTTTGTCCTTTGTCCCTTTTCATGTTAACAGAATTAGTTATGCAAAAGTCCTAAGTAAACTTTTGCTAAAGGGCGGCGGAAAATGAAAAATAATATTTGATGTTCTACCTCCAACCTCCAACCTCCTAAAACTCAGTGGATAATTTCCGCTTTTGTGATTTCCGTATTCGCAAGCATATTTTCTCCTGGAAATCGGACAAAAGCGCATCTAAAGAGAAAAGTTTCTTACTTGACGAGATTGTCGTGCAGCAAACGATGCGTTTTTCCATTATCCTGTCAACAAACTGCGCAAACAACCAGCCAACGAGCACAAGGCTAAATATTTGATTCAACATTTATTAATACCACACGCCTAACACAGGGATTAAGTTTTAAGTGCTTGCCTCTCGTGGATATCAAGGATATGGCGATGATTAAAGCGGCGCGCGCGGAAATGCATGAAAAGCGGCCATGAGGATGCGCATGGGAAAACCAAAGGAAGCTGCGGCTCAACGGGCCTGTTTTGTTGTTTGATTCATCCCGGTGCGCGGTGTTGAGTTGGTGAGCGGGTGTGTTTTTACGATTCCGGTTTTCGCATGGATTACAATATCAAATTCCGTGCGCCGGGTTTTTCCGCTCCGCAACCGCTTTATCTCTTCATCGCTGTGCAATAATTAATGAGATAAATCAGCGCCAGCCTTTTGCGCTCGGGCTTTTCAGGTTTAATTCGGTGTAAACAACATGTGCAGGATTTTCGATATTTACGCGTCAGAACACTTCGAATTAGACAAACAGTTATTTTAAACTAAAGAAATAGTACAGGAAAATTTTGATTTCAGATGGAAGTAATTCCTACAAAGACGGGGTTTGAATTGTTTTAGTTCGTTGATGGTATATACCTTTTTGATATACTAAAAGTCTAGAAAAATCTAAGCATGTAAAAAGAGTTCTTTTCTTGCACAAATTTTCGTCTTCTAGCGCCTCCACCTACATCTTTATTTTACGGACGTGTTTTTGGTGATACATTTGTTGATTACGTAATGAATTTGTGCACATTTTGAACATGCTATAGCATTACTGGAAAGGGCATGAAATTTTCCAACTTACCGCGATAAAATTTTTATTTCATTATGTAAGTTTATGAGTTATTGCTCATTGAAAGTCTCCAATTAATTTTCAAACTATAATTGTGTTGCTCTTGCAAATGAACGGTATGTATTTAATTGTTGTTGCATCTTACACGCAATGTAAAATATATCAAATTAAAGGAAATTTCACGCCCTTCCCAATGATGCTAATTCTATAATTTTGGCTGTTCCCATTTTTGAGTTATTATGCGTTTAGTAAAGAAATCACGTTCATAAAAACCTAAAACAAGCGATATCTTGAAAACAAATGTCAAACGGCCGACTGTTGTCCAAAATTTTAGACTCTAAACTTCATGTAGAATAAACTCCTCGTCTGTGATATAATTTCGTTCATTGATAGATAATAGTCAGGAATGTCTCGATTTAATGCTCCGTTTTTGGAAATTCGTTTTTGTAGAGGCGCCGGGAGCAGAGTGTGTATCTAATTGACTAGACTTTTTGTATATCAAAAAGATAGCATCGACGAAGTAAAAAATGCAATCCCCATCTTTGTGGGAAATAATTCCGCCAAACACTTATGTTTTGCATATATTGCCTGTATTAAAAATGAAAGGAAGTCAGTCAATTTTGCATCTCGGATTCCACCTGAGTGGGATGGGTTTAAGTCTAGTCAAAATCATATAAAGTATGCACACCTTAAGAACGATTCCCTTCCTGTCTCCTCATCTGGTTTTAGATAAGGTTAAATCCAAGACACGATCAACAAAACCTTGAACTGCTCTACTCTCCACATGAAGTTCACGTTGAGTCTCTGGCGCTAAAAGGTTTCGACTGGAAAGTGGCATGGTCAATGATTTACTCTTTACTCTTATTCGCGGCAACTTTTCGCTCGGATTTTACTTTCGCAGCGAAAGCTCTGACTTGTAACGTGTGTGTGCGTTGAGTAGTTGAGTAGAAGTGGAAGTAGATGGCAAGTCTCTAAACAGAATTAAAGACTCGAGGAGGCCGTGAGCGCCAAGGCAGCAGGGACGAAGTGCCCGCGGGCGCTGTTTTTGCAGCGCGCACGGGGCGGAAGCAGGGAGGTAAGAAAGACCTCTCCGGGGCAAACAACTCAAGATTGAATATGAAAATTTAATCAGGTAATTTCATACACCTCTAAACTGCGAGCTGCGCTACAATATACAATGTGGACACTCAACATACGGGTGCGCTCTTTTATTGCGCACTCTTTAACGGGTTGGAACCCAGTGTATGTTATCATCTTGTTAGTGTATCGCTGGAAAAGTGACTCCGGGAAAGAAATACCTTGGCGCGAGGCGACGCCGCGGCGCCCCTAACTAGTTGGATGCGAAATTGTTAGCGAAAGAAGTGCCTGGCGACGATAATAAGCAAGATTGCCGTGATTTCGCCTACAGTCTATACGCGCTAACAGGTTTCACGTCTCGCCGGCTTGCATCTCCACTTTCCAAAGGATGCCCAGCTGATTAAGTTGCCATCGCGTATTTTCTTCCGCGTAATAATATAAAAGGAGAATCACGCGAGACACACGCCGCTGCTGAGAAATTGAAGTTGTTATAAAAGTGATTACTTTTTACTGCAAGACATGATCAAATGGAATTGCATTTGAAGCAAAGGACGGAATCTAACTTATTGCTCCTAGTTTTTTTTTGTGAAAAAAAATTGATTTATGTAACATTTCTACGTATGACTTTACCATTGAATAAAAGTGTTATTAAAGAGGTTTCATAACCAATAGTCGGCTCGGTAGCGCATCCGGCTAGCACCTTGGTTGTAGATCAGTGGATCCAGGGATCAATCTCCAGATCCGGCAGAACATATTGGCTTTCATCCATAGATACGTATGCTTTCAATCGTACATATTATAGAATAAAACGTCAAAAACGTTGTACTGAACGTAAGTCCTCAGGATGGCGCTTTGAGTAGGACAAAAATGTTCATTCAAAGATTGGTGAACAGTCAAAGTGCAAGAGAGGCTTTCCTAGAAGACCTCAACAAAGTCTTCTTAACCGAACCTAACCTGAGTCCATAACCTCTTTGACAGAGACAAGGCACCCTCTAAGGAATTGAATTTAAAAATTATATTTATAAAAAAAAACAACTTAAAACTTACATGATTAATGGTCAATGACAGTTTCAGAAGTGAATCTTCAATCGTTAAAATCTAAGTCAAAACGTTTTAAAAAAATTTTTTTTCTAGTGATCCCCTCCAGATAAATTCCACCATTAATAGTTCACCCAGTATACCATTGTAGTATCATAAATTCAATAATAGTAAATTTGTATATTTTGTTGTTTTGCAGGTTTAGAGCGTTCATACCGATCGGATGATACTGAAGACGCGCACACGACAGACAATCCGACGACGCCATTCCCGACGCCACCGCCGACGAGCGTCCTGTCGCCGCGGTCGCCGCTTCCGATGCATCGGCAGGCGTCGCCGTTCCCGCACGAGAACACCAACGCGCGCCGCATCATCTACGCGACCCCGCAAGACCGCCTGCGTGGCAATAATGGTATCAACATTTTGCTGTGCTCTGTGTGCGGGCTTTTTCCCCGCTCGCTGTTACACTTCCTGTGCCATGCTCCCTTTTGTGTACTCTTGAATTTCCACCCCCAACGCAGGCTGAAACAAAACATTTCCTAAACACCTTGCTGATATTCCACGTGCACTTCCCGTACATCCTTAACTTTCTCCCAAAACAACCCCCCAAGATTTTCACTATTCTTTCCGGGCACCACCGGCGGCGGCGTTTTCCTATTGTTCTTTCTGGCTCGCTTTGTTTGCCTCTGCGTTTTGTTTGCGTCCGTATTGTTGGGAGTTTTTCCCCCGCCGCCCAAAGAGTTTTGATTTATTTCTTCTTCTTTGCGCCCGGCAGTCGCATGTTAAAGTTAAAAACGTTAATGCCAGATGCAAACCCACCCCGGACTTGATTGGACAATGGCTGAAGCGCGCGCGTTTTGTTTTCTTGGCGATTGCAGGTGAAGTGGTGTACGCCAGCAACAAGAAGTCGCTCGTCGGCAACAACACGACGCTGGGGCGCAGCGGGCGACGGCATCGCGGCGCCGGTGGCATGACATCCTCCTCCAGCGCCACCTCCTGCAACAGCTGCACCGATCCGGCCGGACGCAACGATATCTCCTATCATCCGGATGCGCAGAGCCAGAGGATATGTCTCAACAACGGTAAGCTCACACCCCCCCGCCGCCGGCTGGGTGGAAAATTTATTGTTGGCGTTTAATTAATTTTTGCTTCACGACTAATTATCACACGAATGCAGATCATGCTAATCGTTTTCAACCCAACGCAATTTCTGCGCATATAATTTTCATCTTTCGTTCTAACCATAAAAACAAATTCGTTAAATATAGTATTATTAGTATGGTATATATTATTGCATTAGTCTTGAGTTTTAATATTTAACAACATTTAACAAGTATACAAAATACAAATATACAAATACAAATTTTACATATTCTTTCTATATTCTGCCGACATTCGACGAAAAATATTTAGATATTTTGACGGCATTCGCCGGAAATCATTTATATTTTCTGAACGCTATTTTCAGTATCCATACGAATTCTGATAGGCAAGAAGATGCTCTTTAAGATGCACGTCATCCCAAACCCCTCATTATACGGCAAGTGGCTTAAAATTCGTTTTCAACTTTTGACGATTTATTTCGATATTTTGACGACATTCGACGGAAAGTCGAATTCTTTCAATATTTTTGGAAAATTCAACGGAAAATCCTGTTTTCAGTTTTCAGTTTCATTGCTAATTCTGATACCCCAAACGCTCTTTAAGATGGACCCCATCTCAACTCGCTCAGGACCCCGGAAGGACCCTAGAATAAAATTTGAAAATTTTTCAATTTATTTCAATATTTTGTTTTATATTTCCCGAATGCGAAATCTTTCTTTCTGTATCTTTGCGGTTTCTGATAGGCATCAAGACGCTATTTAAAATGCAC
>JARJDQ010010347.1:0-13404 GCA_030264215.1 Geostiba sp. GC000077 | reverse complement strand
TTTTCAAAATGATAAGTGTCTAACAGCATCAGTATTAAACGTGGCGTGTATTCCAGGGCTTCCCCAGTAGTTTTATGTGATTATTACACTGTTATGAGGGGTTTAATATTGATCATTTATCTGTAAACTTTGTTTGATGAATCGAGACGTTGGGATTTCCAGGATGACCATGTATTTTATGCGGGCACAGCCCTCTTTTCAAATGCCTCTACTCGTCGAATTGACTAGAACTATTTAACTCGGAACCCACAGCCTGCTTTGCTTGTTTTGCGTATTTTGCGTATTTTGTACAATAAGTACATAAAATTAATCGGCAAGCGCTGGAATACAAGACACGTTTAATACTGATGCTGCTAGACGCTTAGCATTTTGAAAAAAACGATTTGGCTGGATTTTATTTAAAATTATAGTGCTCAACAAAATGCATGGATCATATAGAGTTTTGGCACTGGATTCAAAAGTAAACTTCTCAAAACAGTGTCAAAATTTGACAACAGAGGGCGAGCTTAGACCAGATTCACACAGCTGATAAAATCATAACCTCTTGGATGCTGATGGACAAACAAACCATTTACTTACGCGAGTGAGAGTGAGAGAAGTGTGAGACACGCACTCTCTGCGCCTAACCTGTGTAAAGTAATGGAGGTTTTGGGTTTGTTTGACCATCATCCCCTCCACAAATAATGAATCTGACAGGTCGTGAATCTGATCTATACTAGCCAAATATCTTATACTAGCTATTGGATTGAAAATAGGACTTGTCACATTTTACTTTGGAACATAGGCCTGCAGTTTCATTCATAAGGGCAATGTATTGGTCTATATTCAAGGATAAATGAAAAACACTGTATAATTCTGTCATCGTTTAATCTTAAACAAATCCACTAATGACATTGCACAGAACAATGTCAGAACAACAGATACAATTTTATGAAAGGATTTTCTGAAAGGTATCTTAAATTTTTGTAAATCAGAAATTTCAATAACAATCATAATAGTTATAGTAAATATATTAATAACATAGTCGTAATTTATTAATTAGCTTAAGAAAATTAGTGAAGTTAGCTAACTGCGCGGTGCGCGGATAAGATCCATAAGATCAAACTTTTCTCAGGTGAGGCCGCTAGTGTCAAGATTCGCGAGTGGTCGTTTCTTCTCAGCCGCCACCGCTACTCCTTGGTGCGCGTGTGGCGTTCGTTGAGTTCGTTGCGGAACCGGCGATGCACCATGCGATAGAAACACGTCGAGCCGCACGCTGGGCATTACGACAACCAGCGAGCAGCGACAACCAACAATCGCCGAATCTCGCCCGCACCGCACCGCAGTCGACTCAGTTCACTCAGCACACCGGTCCGGTTAGCGCGGTAGACTCGACAGACTAGGCACGTTCAGGACTTCGGGTCGTTCGGGATTGGGACTTCGGCTGTTCGGCAGTCGGCATCGTGCGATGGTCGTGTTCGCATCGGCGCGCTGATTCTCTCCGCACGCCCGCAACACGCAACACGGTACCCCAAGTGCCATCGCATCCGCAGCTGGACTTCGCCGCGCGCGTTCGTCGCGGGCTCCTAGGACGTGTGCCGCTTGCGCTCATTATTTATTTATTCGTCTCGGTTTTCGGGCCGCGCAGGTAGCAGTCGGTGTGTCGTCGACTCTTGGACATTCGCAACGAGGACGCTCTCCGAAAATTAAATATTTCCACCTATCGGGCGCAAGAACAAACTTTTTCCGGCACGATGAAAACACACTGCCGGCTGAACGCGACAACGTGCTTGCTGCTCGCGCTGAGCGTGTGTTTTGTTTATTGTCGAAACGTCGACAGCGTGAACAATCGCGCAAAGAGGACGATCTCGGAGAATCATCGCGCGAATAGTTGTGATAATGTAAAAGCGTTCTTTCAATCGAGGAATATACCGATGCTCATCATCGATGGCAGCAAAGGTGAGTTTGCAATGTTGCGATATTTATCGGACATATCAGTTGCGGCACGGTGAAGGAGACAAGTGCATAACGACTCGTTTGCCCTAAACAATCTGAGCAGTTGGGAACACTTGAAACTGTTTTATCGGTGGCTCAGGTTACGATTTTAGACTTTTGACGCGTGTTTTAAGGCATTGTCAAGCAACCACACTGATTAGACATCGTTACATGCATACACACTTATCAGATGTTCTACTAACGAAATAGGCGTTCTGTACATAGTACACTTGAAATTTTTATAAATTAAACATGTTTAGATGTCTCGGTGTCTGTATTTACACAGTAAAAAAAAATTGCATTTTTATCTGTGAATTGCAAGATGAGACTTGGCAAAACTATAACAAGGACTGGTATCACAATATTACAAACTTTGGCAGTTTGCTCCTCATCGTCATACAAGTTGCTCTTCTCTGCTTCTGCGGCATCATCGCATAAATTCCAACACCCAACACCAAGGTGTCTGGCCATTCTGCACATCTGCACATATGATCAGACACACTCACACACGTGGTGGAAAAGCGCTCACGCCGCGGCTGGTAATTGATGTAAATCCATGCGCCCGACGCGCGCGACTAATGTATGCATGTGTCTCGGCGTTGTTGGGATGTTTGTTGATGTTGAATTAGCACCACCATTGTGCACACAAACAACGCGAAACCCTTGCGGGCTTTGCTGCTCGTGCTCCAGCTCCCTCCACCTCCACCAGGCCACCAGCGACTCTTCCAACTGCGAGGGTTTTCTAATCATGTTCTAGCACCAGCTCTTATACTCACTGCGTGTGTTTGCCCATTTATTATGCCCTAAATAGCGCTCGATGCTCATTTGCCCATCGAGCATGCTTGTGATTGTGGCGCACGACGCGCGTCATTCGTACATATGTGTTTGCCTCCTGAAATTGCACTTGCTAAGTCGAGTGGTACAGCCCAATTAATAACTGTTATTGACGAACGTTTAAAAATGGAACTTGTGCATGCACCACTACACACGTATACCAACGAGCTGCATGCCTTGTTTTGTAGGTAGGGGAAAGCTGCGTTATTCGTACCTCAGCCCTTATGAACCCGTCTGTGCGCCACTTCTTTTGATGTAAGGAAATGATCTTGGCCTTTGGGTACTTAGATTCTAGATTCAAATAATGTCCAATCGACTGCACTTGACGGTGATTTGTTGATGTGTTGTCACTTGTAACCTAACCTCCAAACCTTAAAATAAAATATACAGGGTGGACTAAAATTGGCGGAAAATTTCTAGTTTATGTCAAAACAAAACGATAATTGTAAATCTTAATACAAAAATGTTGAGAAAATTTTCGTTTAGCCTCACGAGGTTATCAAATTTAAAATTCATTTTGATCGTAATTTTCATTAAACATTATGCGCGCACTTAATTTTGGTATCACTTGATAGGATTTTAAATTACACAACATTTCAAAACTTTTAGTGTCCATTTTACGGGACAAGTTAAGTGTCACTTTGGTTAAGGATATCCTTAAGACTATTCATTTTGTATAGGCTTAGGGTTACCCTTAAGTAAAGTGACACTTATCTACTTAACTTGTCCCGTGCAATCCGGCCTTAATTAGACAGATTTTAATGAGATTAAAAGCTCTATACTATTTAGTTTCCAAATTCAGATCGCAATTAGAATGTACACCATTCGATTTGAAATTTCATCCTCTTTCAAATGACGTGAAAACATCTCGTACCAAAATTGCATGGCTATGATTTAATCATCAATTTATTCGACGGGCGCATGGCAGAGGTGCACTATCCAAATTCCAACTCCATGTATTTCGGATACAAAGTTCTACACGCACCTGTATCTAACATCATTAGATAGATCATTTCATTTTTCTCACAATATGAGAAAATATCTCGTGCCAAAGTTGCGAGGATATGATTTAATCGTCAATTTATTCGACGAATTTCTTCTATGGGTTACGAATTACGCAACTTTCCCCTATGGTTGATGTGTGCGTACTATTTTTCTTCAGGAATAGGACTGACTTAAATTATTAGCTGCAAAGGAGAACTGAGAACAGGAATAATACAAAATTTACAATTACAACCAAAACGTATTTTTCACACGCGACACTGTTCGTGCGTGCTCTGCAGATATTTAGTCAGCAAACAATTCAAGTTTCCTGCTTTTTCTGCTTTTCCTGCAATCTTATCGATCTCCTGTTTCAACGCTCGTTTCTTATTGTGATGTTCTGCATCTACAAGCTACCCCTACTACATCGCAACTAATTTTGCATTCGGAAATCGAACCTTTTTCTTTCAACCCCGCAGGAAATTTCAATGCGGTCGTATTCGATGCTTACACTCATAACAATGACCACAGACAGTGGTTTGGCTCCGCTGCGCCGCTGTACAGATGGATATTATCTTAATGTAATACATCTGTAATTGAAAGGGTCGGTGCGGGCGGCGGGCGTTGTGGTAATGTGGGGGTGAAGGACATGTTTAGTTAGCATAGATACGAGCGCGGTGCGCGTCCGGAAAAATAACGCCGGAGGATATTATTGCGCTGCGCCGCCGTTACACAAGGGTGAATTTTATTATATCTGAGGAGTGAGGAGTAATGTATAACAGTATAACGGCGTAACTGGGTCAAATTGTTTATATTCTATGCCACATTGTGCCCTTCGTCTCGAATGGGCCAACGAGCGCGAGTTTGCAGCGATAAGTGGATTGGTCGCGTGTGTTCTTTGTTTGGATTAATTTTTTAGGTGTGAAATGGTATAATTAAAATGTTTCCCCGGAGTGAACGCAGGATGGGACTCCTGCAAATTAAAATATATATTTTATCATAAACTTTGGTGATTATTTGTGAACTTATTAGTTATTATCTAGCAATTAATGGTTAATACTCACTCGCAGTGATGCACAGTCATCCTTCTCGTGATAGGTTAAAGTTTAATCTAAAATAAGTTAAATACAAGGTGTGATTCTTTAATGGTGGAATTCCTCTTGAATTGAGCGGAAAAAAAGTAGGTAAATTGTTCTTTATGGCCGAGATACAGAGGGGATAAAGTTTCTTTGTCAACTTTGTTTCTAATTATTCTTTTGTTTTAAATAAAGGTGTAATTGATAGATTATTTTATTTGTTATCTATCATGACACATTTTTCATCCACTGGCAATATCATTGGGGGAATTTTATTTTAAAGTTACAATCCTAAGCATAAAAATATAGGTTTGAAAACTTGTTAGTTTAAAATGCAATTCCTCCAACAATTTTGCCAATGGATCAAAAAATTCAATTGGAATTGTTAACAAATTAAATAATCTTTCAATTACACCTTAAATTAGAACAAAATAATAATTAGAAACAAAGTTAACAATGAAACTTTCCAGCGTTGTATCTCGGCTATGAAGAACAATTGACCAACTTTTTTTCACTAAATATACTTCTTTCAAGGCCATCTATAAAGTCTTCAGAGGAATTCCGCCATTAAAGAATCCTCTTTTTGCATTGTTAAACTTTTCAAAACAGACATATTTTTAACAGCCTCAGAACAGTTAAATAAATAAAGGCGAAAATCAAAAAAAAGAGGCTTCAAGATTATGCAGGACATTAACTTTTGTTATTTGTTTTGAAAAAGTCTGCCGCTGCTGCCACTAAAACCCTTTTTATTTAAGATACTATTATATTAAAAAATACTATTAGATATTATTACTTGTTCGGACAATTTGGAATTGAGATATTTATTTAAATTTTATTAGTTACCTTCTACTTCTAATTTGAGGATCAATTTAATTAAAATTAATTAATAAGAGAACAAGATATTGTCATTTAAAACTTTAAAAACTGAATTTTACTTACCCCTCTGTATCTCAAACAAATAGAAGTTAAAAGTTAATTACTTAATTGATCGACTTGATGAATAACGAATGTTGCGCTGCTAGTTCCTTGGCCAATATTCAAATTAGATGCTCAAGATGGTGTCAACATTACGCTTTTATTAGAATTAATTTGCACGTACTCAGAGCGTGAGTGAATTGAATTGCATGCGAAATGAGCAATGAGCATCGGTAATTACGTAGCTCCTCAACCAGTTTGTTTTATAAAATAGATGGTTGAATGGTTTGTATTTTCTGGAAAAGTGAACGCTTGCAAATGTGCATTCACATTATTTAATGATAGAGCACTAGAGCGCCCGTTATACTAAAAAAAATTAAATTGGAAATGAAATGACATCGTTTGCAGGTCTGTCGTGCTCGTGCCGGCGATATTTATGCATTTTGCACAGATTTCAGTTTTGATATATTGAATTTCTGTCGGGGAAAACATATCAAAATGTCGGGCCAATTAATGCCGTTGAATGTTTTATCGCTGACAACGGTATCTATTTTTATGCTTCTCTAGGGCTCGATTTTGTACACGTCAAAAATTATCAAATTACAGTTTTATGTTGTTGAAAAATGCAGACATCGTATTTTTGTGGTGGATACGCGGTTGAAAGTGAAGTTGATCGCATTATTTAAATGGAATTATGGAATTATTGCATATATTCCGGAACAGATGTTTTTCTTCGAGGGAAATTGTGATAAATCCTAAGCAGTATTAAATTGTCAATCATCTTTATGGTGCTCAAAGGAGGGGCATAAATCCGATACTAAACGACTTTTATCCATCCTCAATTCCAGGCCATTCAGGTTGACAAAAAATGATGAATTTGTGCGAATTGTGCGTTTATCAATTGGAGCGTTTTTATTAACTCTGCGAACCACTGTCGTCGGGTTGAAGTGAAAGAGTTACTGTTTGCTTTTTTTGCGCCTAGTTTCATATCATACGTAAATACCTCTTCAACAACAAAATGTGATCTGTGATCTGTGATCAATGAACCATGAATGAACGTCTTTTACAAGTTGAACCGTTTATTTATACAATGCAAACGTCCGCATCAATCGTTTACCTTCATGGGGATAAAACAATTTGAAAAAAATAGCCCCTAGATTTGTCCATGCATTCCCCACATTCCCAGTACACCTTTGGTGGTAAAAACGAATGGAGGGTTTGTAAAGGCAGCAGCGCCGCCGACATGACTCAAATTTAAAATTTAAGCCGGTTTTAAGGTGGCTGTCTAGTGTCTAGATTTTTTAAACGTCTATAAGAACGGTCCATATTTTTAGAGAGGCTTCTTCTTATGGGCTAGGGGTCAAGAATTGAATGTTCCATAATTTTTTCAATTGATCCCAAGTCACGAGTCTACACAACCACCTTATATTCAGGTCCTACCCCACGCCTAGACACCTAGCTACCCTCTTGAGCAGCACATCGGGAATATTACTCACTAACGATGGCACCTTTAACACAGGTTTTTCGTCTGCTTCGGCATTTACAATGTTGATGCATTCCAATGCGAGAGCCGTTGGATTATACCTGTGCAACGTCCGCATCTGCAACAAAGTCTCGTTTCGAAAGCTTGGGGGATGCCCACTGCGCGGGCAGCGGCTATAAAAGACATTTATATTTAGATTCCTTCGAGATATGCATAAAATAGTAATGGCGCGCTGCGTGGCGCAACTTTCAGCGGGCGGGGCGAACGCACGTTTTATTGTCGTATAATAGCGCCTCGAAATTAAGAATTAAGAAGCGAAAACAAGTTTGTATTTAGTGGATAGGATATAGGCCTTTGCATGAGTTTTTCTCATCTTCATTGTCTAATTGAGAAATTTGACCACTGCGCACTCTTATCGTATAATGTTAATTGCTTAATAATGTACATTAATGGCTTTATTAAGACGTATTTAATTTTTTTTCATAGCGGAAAGTTTACAGACATGATGGAATAATGCAATCCGCAGTGAAATAATTATCTATTCTCGTGCACTGCGAACAGCGACACTTTTCGAAGCCCTTGTCTTGCCAAGGTGTAATAACATGCATGATGCACTTGTTTGTGGCAGACATGTAAATGTAGGAGTAGATGCCGAAGAGGTCGTGGGCTTTTTTCCGTTTAGAGGTAAATGTTAAAAAGCTAAAATACTTTGTGTGTTATCGGTAGCGAGCTGTATTACGGCGCACGCACTGCAATTTGCAGCACGTGCACTGGAGATATTGCCACATAGCATGCACGTATATTCCATTTGCGCATGTTTGTTAATTAATATGCGCGAATTGCAAAAGGAGGCGATACGCATGTCACTAAGTGCTAAACCAGGCTGGAGTGTCATCTCAGTGTAAAGTGTAGTACGAGTTAGTTCACTTTTTGGCTACACATAACACATTTAAACAATGTAAAACAAGGACTAGAAAGTCGTTCCAATAGTGAGGCTCAGTGGTGGATAAAACAAGTTTCTCACATAACTTTTTGTGTTGAAACCCTTCGAGAACAGTAAAGGTAGGATGCCTTTGGTGCGGCTGCGGCTTGCGACTATCGCAGTGCGGCTGTCGCAAAGACGGGTACCTTTGATGCGACCATAGATAGGATGCGACAGTCGTGTCAGTTTAAACGTCCGATTCACTTCTATTCTAATCTCGTAATAACGCGTAAATTTACCTTCAACTAGAAAACTAGAAGAAATGGAAGATGAGGAGTTGATGATAGAGAACAGAAATCAGGGAAATCAAGAGGTGCATCCTTTACATAAGAACAGACTTCAATTGGGTCATTTTTTGTCACTATTTTATCGATATTTCCAGGACTACGAAAAAATATCATTCGCCTCAATTAATTTTTCGCCTTCATTGAAAGAAAATGGAACTTTCAATTGCTCGCTCATGCTGCTTACGTTAAAAGTTCAACGTGCCTCAGCTGCGACTGCGACTACACTGCTCCGGGATGAGTATAGCCGCACGACTCTGCGGCTCACCTAGAGTCGCAGTGCTGCAGCCGCATCAAATGAAACTGTTACATATGATTTGCATTGCAGCAGTGCTGTGCGACAGTCGCACTGCGATAGTCGCAAGCCGCAGCCGCACCAAAGGAATCGTACTTTAATAAATTCATTTGAAAGAATATTTCATACTCGCCGGAATGTAAGGTTTCACCATGACAATAATATTGTTCTTGAGTCTAATTCTTGATCTTGTTTTGAAATAAATGATGAAATATATTTAATACTTATCTTGATGTATTCTTGGTCTTTCAAATGTTTCAATCTTGTCATGAAGTAAAAAATCTTGAAAATGTTGCGCTATCTATACAGGCAGAATTTGCAGACACATTTCCCTGACTTAACCTCCAAAATCCCAAATCCGTTTGAAATGGTCTGAAGGCAAAGAGTAGATTGTGACTTGTAATCACGTATCACGTATCAGTATCAGTAATATGGAAAGTGATATCATGGATTGTGAATAAGTGGAAGAATATACTCTCAGTCGTCTTATCGTGTCTAATATTTTTTGTTCTTTCTCTTCCTATTAACGAAAATAAAATCTCGATCTTGTAAAATTTCTCCAAGAAATAATTTGTCACTTCTTGTCTTGATCTCGACTTCTCGAAAAAAAAAATCTTCGAGATTCTCGAGCAACCCTAACCGAAATAACTAAATGAAAAGATTGTATTTTTTATGATGTCCAACCTCACTCTGCTTAACAATTTGAGTTAATTTATCAAACCAATACATCAATGGAAAGCCAAGATTATAACGCCAACTTTTGGCAATGAGAAATGTATTTCATGAGTATCAACATTTGCAAGTTATGACTTTTTGAAAGTTTATTAAACTATTTATCAAAATAAAACATTCATTTTGAATACCTTATATCTTTTGGGATTGAAACTTATCGGGAATAGCTTCATTTCAAAGAAAATTTTATGCTCTTTCGTATGCAAGAAACAGAAAGTTTCTAACTGTTCTATTTTATTAGTTCCAGGGTGTTGTTGTTGGAAAAACAAGAAAATTTGCATGAAATGCAGATAATGCAAATAATGAAATGGAGTTAACTTGAAAACCAAGGTTAAACGGACAAAAGTACTATGACGTTTTTCACTCAAAACGATGTAGAATCTGTTTTTTTTTAGTGGTCATCGTGGATCATCCTGTCTGTATATTGTAAATTTCAAATTGAAGGGAGAGTTATAAAATGTTGTTAGTATTCCGTTCGTCTCCGGTTCGCCTTCGGCTCGTTCGTTCTTCCTTTCTGACTGCGCAATCATGTCCTAGTATTTCCTAAGAGCCATTAGTGCCGATTTACACGATCACGTTTCATACGTTTTCTTTATCAAGAAATTGATAAAGAAACGTGATCGTGTAAATCGGCACTGATGGCATTAAAATGGGTGTTTTCAATGTTCTCCGTTTTTTTCTTAACTGAAAATGCAATTTTTTTCCACAAAGTTGGTTTGCAACAGTAACTTAAATTGCACAATTAAACTTTGTCCTTCCTTCGGTCTTCCACTGTCTTTCTTCACTATTCGCAAAATAGAATTCGGGGATTATGTAATCCTTGAAGCGCACGGGAGACAACACACTTTTCGCATGCGAACAGGTTCGGGCCCCGTCCCCCTCGAGGCTGGAATAGATTGTGTCACGTTCGTCGCCTCACGGCCTCACGCACCTTCCCGCCCTTAACACCTAGCTAGATTTCACCGGCGGCGCATTGTTCGCACCAAACACACACAAGCGCATATATACACTGGCTCGGCCCACCTCCCATGTGAAAACGAGGGGCGCCCCCCGTCTCTTCCGCTCTCGGTGCAGCGCATCGCAACGAAAAAGCTGGCGATGGCGGCAACATCTGTCCGCCGACATACACATAACATGGCTTGCGCACATCCACATCCACATCCTCTTCCTCCTCTGCCTGCCTTTGTTAGCCCATTTAACGTCGTAAATTTACAACAGGCGAGAAAAATAACGTATTTCATAGTCAACACTGGCGCGCATAAAGAAGCGCACCGGGGCGGGCGGGGTTTTTAATTTATTGAAATTAAAGAATATCGCGTGTTTTGCCTCCCGCGCACACGGTGTAAACACCAGCCGTCCGGTTATTACACACAGCACATTGCAACCTAGAGAAATGGACGTGGGGCGTATATTTTTTTAATAAACGGCATGCCGGCGAGATGAAATTTTCCAATGATGCGCAAAGTTTAAACCCTGGAAACGTGCCTGCGAATAGAAACAATTGGCATGGAAGGGGGGATACTTGGGCTTTGTGACCTGTCGATTTTCCCTCCTGATCGGGAGTTTGGAGAGACATTTTGCGAAGTCCCTAACTCACGCTTATCGCGGCTGGCAACTATCCGGGGGAGGCGTGCGAGAAGAATAATTGTCCCCAGTGAGATTTAATAAGCGTCGTGCTGAACCAGCTTCGAGAACGCCGCCAACTTGTCGGTGGGGGGAAATTGTGTCAAACTCGACATCGCCCACTCTTCCGCGACGATAAATTCATTTCAAGCATTAGCAAATGGAAGAGTAAAAGTTGGTGCAATGTGCATACTGCATATACACACAAGAAGCTTTTCTCGTTGCATCCGCCAGTGGATTTTATAAATAATCCTAGTCGCATTGTGGAAATGACGAGAATTTATTCTTTGCATTTCCCGTTGGCCGACTTTCCATCCTGAATGAAAAGAACAAGGGGCGGTTTCCATATAACCAAAAGCCAAAGCTCCAAGGAACCAAAGAACACACAAAGGCGTACATAATGAGTGCTCATTCTTACCAACGAATTAGTAATTTCTTTTTATATGCTTTTTTTTCTCTCGTTTGCTTTCAGCGGACTAAGATATCAATCTCGTTGTTTTGTTGGAAGCCATTTCATTTCATAGGGTTGTTCCTATTTTATGGCACCGACGAAATCATTAAAAATAGCACGCGTGGGATGGCTTTGCGCAATAAATTCTTTGAAAAATCTTGAGTTTGAATTTTATGATTAAGATTGAATTCGCCCATAAATTTGCATTAGCCGAAGGTAAAATAAAATATTATACATGGATACGCGCGAATAGATTTACGAAGAGCAAAAAAAATGAGCATAAATACTTATCTATAATTTATACTGTAGGTTTATTAATGCCACTCAAAATCCATCGCAAAGTGATTTATTTTGCGCGCGTTTTTATTGTTCACTTTTTTTGTTGACTGATAATATACTGATAGGTTATCTTGTTTATGACGGAGGTACTCGGTGCGTCTGCTCCACACACAGCACATTTCTCTAACAAATCGCAGTTTTAAAAACGCGCTGTATGTATAATCGCGGATCATAACACGCATCGATCGTCGAAGTGTTGAACCTCTCGGCATCTCCGTTTCAACTACCAACTTCTTTATCGCTGGCTCTTTTTATGCCCACTGTGCGTCTGGCATCAGTATCCATGGCGGCGGTGTTTGTTTTATGATGTATAACGTAATTTTTTTCACCTCTGCCTGCGTGTGCTGGTGAGCCGTTTCCATTGGGCTTCGACGCTTATAAAAAGGTGACAGGTTGGTGTTTGGTTTTTGGTGGGTCTTGTCCTATTCATAATGGTTTTCAGTGAGAAAGTTCACAAGGCGCCAGGTAGGTTGGCGGGGGCCTGCCGCTGTGCCTGCCGAATTCGTACGCACATACTTACTACACCGCCGCGCAACAATATATATAATGACATCGACAACGGTGGACAACCAAAATGCTTAATGTGACTCCTCTGATCCTCTCACAATGCGGCGAGAGAGATCTTGCTTTCTTGATGTCCCTGTCCGCTTGCGTTTATTTAAATGTGATCTGTACGTAAAAGGAAACGCGTACGACGAATTTATTACAATGGTCGCCGAGGAACCGTTTTACAGTTATGGGTCACCGTCGTAGGTGATACATTTTTACGCTTTTCTTTCTTTGACAGATCTGCCTCTCGGTCGTTAAGAAATATATCATCATAAACACAAGGTAATATAGAAGAAATTGTTAAAAAATCAATGTCATTTTTAGAACAAAAATACTGATTGTTTTGATCCGCTTCGCTTCTAAGATAGAATCAAAACGGAAAATCGGGATATCTCTGGAATTTCTGGACCAATTGCTTCGAAAATCAAACTATATTTTTTTACTACACCATAGAACCTGTGTGCCAAATTTTAGGTTAAAATTCCAACGGGATCATAGTTAAATCGTGTGCACAGGAATACATACAGACACACAGACAGACAACTGATTTAATAGGTGGGCTTTCAGTCTTACCAAAAACGGCAGTACTCGAAACTCGAAAATTTGGTGAGACAGGAAAAAAGCCGCCGCGCCGTGCGTGATATACAATCACATCAGCAAAGTCACATCAACGTACTGCTGCCAGCAAATTGCTAAAACTGCCTTCTGATTGCTGTACAGCTGCTCAAGCTTGCAGGACTGCAGTACAGCCAAACATATTACAAACAGTGCCTGGTTACACCTTACTAACACCATCAGAAGAGGGATAAAGTGAATAGAAAATGTACTACGACTGGAGAGCAACTCAGGACACATATAACACTATTAGGTGGTTGTAGAAAAAGTA
>JARJDQ010010344.1:0-11600 GCA_030264215.1 Geostiba sp. GC000077 | reverse complement strand
TATATTCTCTTTGAAGTGGTAGAAATACATTTTTGATAACACTTGTACTTTGATCGCAAACACACTTTAAAGTTGTATTGTTTGGTCCATTTAAAATCAATGTAAAGTTAAAAGTAATTATTTAGCTGAAAATTAAAATATTTTTTGAAAACAAAAACTACCCCTCAATAAAAGGGTATATTCTCTTTGAAGTGGTAGAAATACATTTTTGATAACATTTGTACTTTGATCACAAACATAATTTAAAGTTCTTACGTCTCTGGTACTAGTGTGGTATTGTGATGCTAGGTATATATAGCACGGGGTGTGCATCGTTCATTGTACTCGAGCGCCACGGTGATGATGGTGAACGAGGGCACTATTTCGTGCCACATGCTGGTCAGTTCGTGATATGCCAGAAATGAAAAATGGAGCATTTGTTTGTTTTCGTTCCGTAATAAATGTTTTGTTGTCTAGGTAACATAAACTGCAGTGAGATGGCGCTACAAGTACTCCATGGAAGTGAAAAACATTGAACAAATGATTTTTTAGCTGAAAATGTTAATATTTTTTGAAAACAAAATCAACCCCTCAATAAAAGGTTATATTCTCTTTCAATTGGTAGAAATACATTTTTGATAACATTTGTACTTTGAACGCAAACACACTTTAAAGTTAAAAGTAATTATTTAGCTGAAAATGAAAATATTTTTTGCAAACAAAAACTATCCCTCAATAAAAGGATATATTCTCTTTGAAGTGGTAGAAATACATTTTTGATAACATTTGTACTTTGATTACAATCATATTTTAAAGTTCTTACGTCTCTGGTACTAGTTTGGTATTGTGTTGCTAGGTATATATAGCACGGGGTGTGCATCGTTCGTTGTACTCGCTTCGGCGGTACATATACTAAAATTGGAACGATACAGAGAAGATTAGCATGGCCCCTGCGCAAGGATGACACGCAAAATCGTGAAGCGTTCCACATTTTTTTGTGATGCCATTTTTTGGTGTGACTGACGGAAATTCCTGTGACTGTACAGTCCTGTGGGTTGTGCTGTGTATTTATACACATCGTGTAGGCATGCTGGAGACGCTGGAGACGGTTGCGACTGTTTTATTGCTGTCATTGCAGTCATTGCTGTGAATGCTGTGAAAGTGGGAATGCACCAATTATACAGTGTGTTCGCAGTCCACGTGGAAAATCTGAAAATCTTAGAACAAGCCTAGATTATATTTATACATGCATGTTATGAGGTTATGACGTTTGGGAGTCTTGATTGAGACATTAAACATTTAATGTGAGTAAGTGAGTATTGAAGATGTGGATGGAATGCTCGTTTCGGGGCGTTAATGAAGCGCTTCCGTCGTAATTATTGCCCCTGGCCAGGCCAGGCGGGTGCATTGAGCAGCACACGTTTTGTATGCTCATTGAGACGCTGTTTGTTGACAATTGTCAAGTGGTCATATGCTTCATACAGCTCTCAATGCTCAACAAATGCAACCGCACACAAGACACAACACAATGTGGCTTTGTTGTGGTTGTCCTCACAACCTAACCCAACTTACCACATACCATGTGTTTAGGTTTAGATGAGAAATTGCTAATCCATTGGCTTCACCATTATATTGCATTAGATGAAGTATGTGGATGAAGAGCATCGCACATAGATAGGGTGATAATGATAAGAGATAAGGTGATAAGAATGATATGTGCCTTGTTTCGTTGTTTGCTGATCATGCGCTTCGCGTTGTGTAGTATGCTTGTACTGTCGCGTTATCTCCGCTCACTGCGTGTCGTTTGACTTCCAGTTTCCAGTTCCAGCTCGAGTAGTTACTGATTGGTGTAACTTCAAATGGCTGTAATCACGACTTTTAATGCTTAAGTACTAGTAGCCTTAGTAGTCTCTGACATTAGTAATGTTTGCTTTAATGTTTGTTGAATGCGGGCTTCTACAAATTGAGGTACTAGCAGCAAATACGAACATAATTAATTTTTATGGAAAACCTAAAAGTCCAATGGGATTGCAAAAAATACCTACTATTAGAAAACATTATTCTCTAGCAAACTGTAGTTTTAAAATTTTCATTAACCGCACTGTGGGCTGGAGAAAAAAATATTTCAATTTTACTTCTCTGATATGTTTGGTCCGAACTGCCAGGTATATATAGGACGGGGTGAGCATCAATAGTCGTACTCGCTTCGGCGGTACATATACTAAAATTGGAACGATACAGAGAAGATTAGCATGGCCCCTGCGCAAGGATGACACGCAAAATCGTGAAGCGTTCCACATTTTTTGCATGCATGCATGCGCAATTGCACATTTGTTGATTCTACGTATCAAATTATTAAATTTTACAGCAAAACCGAAAATATTTATGAAACCAAAAATTATCATCTCGATTGGAAATTTAATTCTTTACCAAACTGTAGAAGTGCATTTTTGATAAGTACCACCTGGAGGGCTGGAATAATTAAACATTTTTTTACGTCTCTCGTATTGTGCGGATTAGCAACTGTAGATATATAAACAGCGGAGTGAGCACAGGTATTGACTTGGAAATGCACAGAATGCTATATCATCCATTTGAGACGTTAGAATGTATCCTTCAAGCTTACAATGTTTCATTTAACATTTTCCTTCATAAAATAACATTTGTCAGGTGGGGTCATAAAACATACTGAATGTAATAAGGCGCCGAACGGCAACGTGGCGCTAATAAATAGGCAGCAGGGGGCGATAAGCGGCGGCGGCGGTAGTAAAACCGAAGGGGGGCGGCGCAGAAGAGCCCCGGCGGCAGCGATCGCCGATACGCGTGATTCCTGACACGCGATGTGAAAAATCGTTTTCTTACCTCTTTTTTTCTAGGTTTATTTTTTATTCGAAGGTACAAAAAAGAAGGAATGTCAAACAAAGTATCGCAAAGCACACACGACCCCAAAATTAAATTTAATTGCTATTATTAATTACGCCACGCCCATGGTGTGTGCTCAAGGTGCGCACGAGTGGCGCCATCTATGAGCGAAGAGCAAAGTCAAAACTGCGTGTTTGTTTCAATTGTCGTTTCAGTGCAAAAGCCTAATGGCACGACAGCCTCGCCGCCAATGTATTAGCTTACTGCCGGTTTGGCCTGGTGTCCGCCGGCGTGGCTGCTTATTTTGGCCGGCGCGATTGTCTCCTGCGCTCTTCGCGCCTGGCAGCGGTATTTATATCATCCGCTGGCGACACTTTGCCCAAACTGCGGCGACACCCGACGCGACGCCCGTTTCGAATGTTTTGGCGTTGGTGGCCGCAGCCCGCAGGCAGCGAAAGATATATCCACGCACACGCACACTATAGCGATAAATAACCCGCCCGCCGCCGCATCGCGGAGCACGTGGGTGTCACAGCCACTCTTTTAATAGTCGCGCGCAGCAACCAGCAACAAAAGCCACAGCGGCCACACGACACCCGAGGCACGGAGGAACAATTCAAATGCGGTGGCTGCGAAGAAGAAAAACCCGAATTTCAGAAAAACAAAAAAAAATGTTGACTTTATTTTTAGGTGATGAATATTTTTAATGTAGGGTGAAAGTTTCATCAGTTTTCCAGTGCTCTTCGATGATTTACACGTAAGCATTGTTAAGGTCACCATGGACAATCAGTCCATCAATCGCGCTCAAAATTGTGCGAAATAGCAAGTGGCTGAGATGGGATTCTAGTCTACACGCTCGGTCATCAGCGGGTTTAATGGATTGATCGTCAAAGGAGACCTTTAAACAATAGAAAACGTAGTTTTTTTAAATTTAATTCTTTTAAAGTTTCATGCGTAACTGTAACATAACTGTAACATAAGTAACATAAGCGTAAGTCATACTAATAACTAATAATAATATACGTAAAAATTGTTAAGGTCACCATTAACGATCAGTTCAATCGCACTAAAACTCTACAGCCTTGGTACGCTCGCTCCTCAATGGGTTAATGGATGGACTGATGGATTATGGATTGATCGTCTAAGCGTCTAAGGATACCATTACACAATAGAAAACTGGGCGTTTAAAATGTAGTTCTTTTCAAGTATCATACGCAACTGTAACATACCTAGCGCAATTCATATTTCATGCTTATAAATTTTGTTAAAATTTGTTAAGGTCACCATGTACGATCAGTTCATCAATCGTTCTAAAGATAGTGCGGGTTTATGGATGGACTGATGGATTGATCGTCCAAGTATACCGTAAAACAAAGGAAAAGTGATCTTTTCTGATCTTAACTGATCTTAACTAATAATATACGTAAAAATTGTTAAGGTCACCATGGACGATCAGTCCATCAATCGCACTAAAGATCGGCAAAATAAAGGGATAATTCTACTCTCTATATAGGCTCGCTCCTCAACGGGTTTATGAATGGACTGATGGATTATGGATTGATCGTCCAAGGAGACCTTTAAACAATGGAAAACACAAATTCACACTCACAATCTTGAAGATTACTGTTTCAGATGTAACTGTAACTGTAACATACCTAGTGTACTTCACAATACTAATATACAGTGTGTTCAAAGGGATGATATTACATAATCAATAATTTTGTAAGCATCATACAAAATCAAACATGCAAACATCTATTTTGGGACGTATAACAAAAAAAGGATTGATTTGGTTTTTACTTTTGTATGTGATATCTTGAAGGCCATTGATTAGATTAAATTGAAAGTGAAATCAGATCTTTATTATGATCCTGTACGACTGCCTAAAAACGAAGGTTATACAAAGGTTACTTTCGGAGTTATCCTCAGGATTATAACAACTTTTATATTTTTCTTTTCAAATTTCGTCCCACAACCATTATATTTATACATTCACTTGTAGTATACAGACTGTAATAATAAAATAAAGTAATAATATACAGTGTGGTCAAAGTGTTGATAAACAATAATTGGTGATTTATGCGTAAAACAAGGCATAAGACACAATAAAATGTGTTGTGTACGTGTGCAATAAAAAAAATGGTGGACACGAAACGCGGGGTCGTATGTCGTATTACGCGCGCGCAGATTGCTGTCGTTCGCGTTATATGATATCGCGGCTCCCAGGCGACAAAAAAAAAGCGTAGCAACCTTAAAATGCAGCATGTAAGTACTTAACAGACACAACTAATAACACCATGTTCGTAATGTACATCGGTACATATCATGTGTCCCATGTCCGACACGACAATAAAATGTCATAACTTCAGTTGTGGGGCGTAATTAGTAATGGCATGCGCAATTAGTGCTAAATGACTAAATTACATTTACCATGCTGTATGCAAGCAAAAGGTAATGCAGCAGGCGTGCGCATATATGTAAGTCGACGGCGCTGGCGCATCGCGACACTCGCAACACTCCAAGGACGCGTGCGCATATGCAAATTATTTAACTTGGCTTAACGTGCCAGGTCCACTTTATACATTGCACATATTCGAACGCTCAATGACACAACCACAACTATTCGAACAATTTCAATATGGTTTGGTGCATGCATCATCATATATTGCTTAATATGGAGACATTTCGTTTACGCGCATTTAATTTAATCACTTAATGTCAAACATGCAAAAGAAAAAATGGCCACTTTTAAAACAAACACCCTGTATATCTGATATTTCGATGCTACTTATCTAGAATCTAAAATCTAAATAGACTAAACAAGTGTAGAGGAGAAAGTGTAGAAAGTGAATTCTATGCATGGCACTTTCTACATAAGTTGTACACACTACTTTTTCTACGACCATTAAATTTCAATGTTACAAGATTAATTCTTTTACATTTCAAGTCTATTTAGAGTTATTAAGGGTTAGGACTAGAAGTAGGATGTCCATTGTTATAGAACAGATGGTTTTCGAGCGTTTCATTATGAAGATGCCCCGCCCCCTTGCAGCACATGCCGAAAAGCGTATTCGGCATGTGCATGAAGTAGATTATCTATGCGGACCACATCGGCAGGAAGTGAATGAGGTCGAGGGTCGCCACTTCGCAAAACAACATCTTATCAGGTCCTCAACATGAAAATATTAAAATTGATCACATTCTAAGGTTATGCTTCGGCTTCCACGCTTCTAGTGAGTGTATGTGTTTTTTTTTTTGGTTGAGTAGAAAACCGTTAAAACGCTTTCGTTTGCTCAACGCGACGCGTCGCATGTGTGTATGCCGTGTGCATGTGCTTTCCTAATGTTTTCGAATTCCATTCGGGCTTCGAAATTAATGTCACCCGGGCGCAGCGTGCATAACTTAACTTAAGCTGCGTCCGCAGTTGTCACATGTTCGATTTCCAATGAACACATGCTATACAGTGTGACCAACAGCAAGTTCACGAAACATATATGCACTGCAAAAACACACTGTATGACAGCAGTGAGTAAACGCGCCTTTACAGATGTTACTTCGCAAAATCGTAATGCAACACGCCTGAGTAGGTGATGGTGTGGGCACATGCAGGAATGCCGGCGCGTGATACATTTATGTTGCGCGCGCCCGCTTTTGGTGCGATGGCGGCGGCCATCTTGTTGAGTACGGAGTCCGGACGACATCTTTACCTGACAGTATTAGAGTTATCGAAACGCAAACGCCATCTAATGCTGCCCGGTAAGATGTGAACAGTCCTCCACATGAATGCGGCGCTACCATCGCCCATCGCATAACCACATAACCTCAACCGGGGCAGATTGATTGATAATCAGCGCGCGTCTACTTTGCGGTCGTGGCGCGAGCCATCCGCCAGACGGCCTACAATTAAAACTCGTCAATCAGGTTCGCAGGCACCCGGCACGGTGTCGAAGTCGCATCGATATACCCGTGCTTGGCTAATCGCCGGCCTTATATGCAATGGGCATACCATACCGCATAAATGACGGCCGGCTTTCTTTTTTTCGATATTCTCGACGACCGTCGCCCACCCATCCACCAGTAGACATATGTCGCACGATCGCCGCTTACTGCTGGCGCCATCTAGCGGCGAATAGTTCCGAACACAATGACAAAGATGTCGCCACTGGACGGAACGTTCGCCCAATGTTTGTGTGCCTATCGCCTTGATTGACGGCAATTAGCATGATTTTGCGAACAGCACACAACACGTGATTGTTATCTCTATCAGAGTATCCCCGATTCCCCCGATTGTCGCACTTCGCACGCTGGGAGATGCGAGATTACAACCGTCGCTATGACTAAAAATAGCTCCTTATACAAGGCTTGGCTGCTTGCATCGTGCCTTCGTGCCCTCTTCCCTAGATTTGTATTTTGTGTGTAAACGAAATGTGCCGTTGGCTGCGTTCGGTTCGCAAATGATGCAAATGTGCAAGTCACATGTTGGCCCAACATGGCCGTCGTCGTGGCGCACGCAGCACACGCACACACATCACCAAACACCACACGACGCGTGGAATCCAAAAAGCCCACTAAAAAATAAACGCTTACTTTTTACTTTTTTCTACTTTTCACACTTTGTGCCTTGTTATACAACGACACAACGTAAACGTGAATTAGTGAAATGTGAATAAAAACAGTTGTAATACTGTAAAAGCTTTGCAAGTGCACCCTAAGTTCAAAGTACCTTTTCTCCGTGGAAATCCAAAATGACACAAATGTCCACTCGCGAAATCAACAAAATGTTGGCTCTAGCTCTATTTTCGCTACGTGTAGTGTTGTTGAACGCGCACTGGTAGTCGACTTGTGTAATATCTATGCAATGTATAATATCTATATCGCCATATCGCCATATCGCGTTGAATGGTTGAATGCAATAAGTTTGGTGACTCGTGTGATTTTCGGATGTTTCGGCAACGAACGCGAAGTGCCACGCGTGTGCTCGTGGGCAGTTTGGGCAGCGAGCGAAGGCCGCGTGACGACCGCCACGAGGCGCACCGACCGACTGAGCGGCGAGCGCGCCAGCGCCAGCCGGCAGACCACGAGCTCGCAGGTCGCGCGCCGCGCCGCGCATGCGCACTACGCACGGGGCGTGGCTAATCGCACAGCCGGCTCACAAATAACTAATAACAAAATATCCACGATACCACGATACGAACAAACATCTCGAAACACTTTGAACGAAACTAAACTAAACTAAAGCCACTAAAGCACATTATAAAGATTTTCTTCCTTTCTGCCCTGTTTTTTGAGTGTTTTAATTATTCTTTTTTGCCCGAGCGCGCTTTAATGCTCGGGGCAGTCGAGGGCGCCGATAAAAATGAATTATGTAATGGTGGCAACAGCAGCAAAAAGGGGTTGCAGGTTGCACGAACCTTTGCACGCAATAATTTCCACCATATTTATTGTATTTTGTTGTGTGCGCTGGTGTGCGCTGGTGTGCGCTGAATGTGAACGTGCCTAAGGTGTAATGTTGGTTGCCTAGCATGATTATGACTAATTCAGCTGTTCAAATCGCTGATGGAATGCGATCCAGATATTCCAGATTTTGGTGCGTTTTGGACGAGGGCCGACAAGGGCCGTCGCATGCGTCGCGTGCGTACCGTCCGACGAATAGTTGGCAAATGTCGCTGGCTCGCAGGCTCGCCAACACAAGCATATAAATTCCCCACGGGCCGCCATTTGCTTTCCCAAAATTCCAAAGCGGCGATTTATTTGCATATAAAATGTATTTAGATTGCCACCGCGCAGACTGCGAGCATGTGATGAAAATGTAAATAATGCACATAACCTATTTCTCTATAAATATATGCCGATATCGCGAACGCCGAACGCACACAGCTGAAAACGGAAAACAAATGAAGAAATGAAGAAATGAAGGATAAACATCGAATTGAAGCTTTTAATATACCTTTGCATGATAGATGCTTTTTTTCGGTGTGCGTTGTTAAGCCGGAAGTGACATTAGATTATCACACAATGGGGCGCAAAAGGGGCTACTAGACGACCCGCATGCCCCCGACGACTTTTGTATGGAAATGCATTGAATTATAAGTATGCATTCCCGGGAGTTACAAAATGCTATTACAGTTTTAAGTTTAAATGTTTAAAAAATCGCTGTTCAAACATTTCCTAGAAAATGTTCAAAAATGTGAAGACTGGACACACTGTATGTTGCAATGATGAGTGGGTGGGCAGAATACAAGTTATCAGCTAAAAACTATGATCATTATTGAGGTTATGTTAGTTAATCAGCAAAACAGCACGTTATCTCAAGAACTAGACCTTTTGGAGACTTGCTCTCTTTTGCATTTAATGAAACATGCTTCAAGGAAGAACTGATCCAATTTTCAGCACTTCACCACTTCCACAAGAAAAGATATGAGCAAATAAAACGTGAATTTTTAGGTTAACTTTTGTTTTCTTACTAATATCAGCATTATGCAACCTAAATTAAGTAAAGTAAGGTATGGTATACTGTAGATTGTAGTTAGCGTGAAAATCGAAAATTCATTCATTTAGGTTAGGTATTATAGGTACACAACTTGAATTTCTTGAAGTCAACAAAAGTGGCAATTGTTTCGTCTCGCCGGTAAGCGCCAAGCACAGCAGGATGACTATGCGCATGCCACTTGTGCGCGTAGATAAAATTAGATAATTGGCAGGTCGATGCGCGTCCCCGCGCCTCCCAAAATAGCCGCCATTTTGTTCGAAAATAGCAGTCTCGACAACACCCAAGCCTCCTCCTCGACGCTGTGCGCTTTTATTGTCCTGTCGCATCAGCGCATCTTTAACACCACACACACGTGAGGACTCCTCACCGTCCAAATATATCCGAATGCTGTTTGGGTTGCCTGCACACTCGGCGTGGCATGCGGATTGAGTTGCCTAGCCGACTAATTGCAGTGCGTCTGTGGCGCTAGCCGCATTGTAACAGGCGTGAGGACACCAATATGAATACAGTAAGGTTTGAGGTGAAACTCGCCGGACAACTTTTATACTTTTCGCTGCTGCTTCGCTGCTGCACAGTGCACACCTGTCCCAGTTACTATTTTTACACTTTACACAAA
Organism: Geostiba sp. GC000077; assembly: GCA_030264215.1. Classification (NCBI taxonomy): domain Eukaryota; kingdom Metazoa; phylum Arthropoda; class Insecta; order Coleoptera; family Staphylinidae; genus Geostiba; species Geostiba sp. GC000077. The sequence continues at coordinate 1,653 of JARJDQ010010344.1, read as the reverse complement.
TTTCGTTTAAATTATGCGTGCGTGCTGACGTGCAGACTGTACGAATGGAGACGAAAAGAGACAATGTACTAGCGACGAAATTCGATTTGCATATTTGGTTGCCTATAGTCTTATACTTTAAAGATTTGTGCGAATTTTCTTTGTACTTCTCCTCAAAATTGGTCAATGTGTTCTGTTATGTCTGCGACGTTTGTAGCGACGGCGTGCGGCGTCTAATTAGCATATTAACTGATTGCGTTGATTGCCCCGCCGCCAGTGATTTACAGTGTCGCCAGTCGCCATGGCAACATCGGCCATCGAACATGTGATGCGTGTTGCGTTATGTTTTCTTGCTTTTCGCTCCTAAAAGTGAAATAAATGCTTACTTAGCGCGCTAACGTAAATAAAAACCTTATCGAATTAATTGCTTCAGCTCGTGGCAGGCGTGCGTTTTGAGTTCGCGTCGCGCCTAATTGACCTGATTTTCGACCGCTGCACGTTTTATGACATTTCAAAGCAAAACGCGCGCAAACATAACCTCACAAACTGGCTTTGAACTTTTGTTGCAAACTTCTTTGGTGCTTTTGCTGTTCCTGTGGGTGTTTGAGGGTGGCAGGCGTGTAGGTGTATTTTATGACGTTAAGTGTTCGTAAATTAATCGCGAGGGGTTAGGTGCGTGCGGGTGTGCGTGCGTGAGGGCGCTCCTTTGGAAAAATCGATCATTTCAGCGGGGGCGCACCAAGGGTGAGGTTTCCTTCGCTGTGGGTGCGCCCCTAAAAACAACCACACCATCCCAACCAACGCCGGGAGAGCTGCGTCATCATCGCCGATGACCGGTGTGTCCACACCGCGACCACACCACGACCGCAAACAATTAGTTAATTAACTACCGCGTACAACTCTTTAAACTTTACGACGCAATGCTATCGTACACAATGTTTCACATGCACGACATGCCGCATGATAATTGATGCTTTTAGCTGAAAAGAGCGTTCAAATTGGCCGAGGCGTTCGGCAGAAAAGGGCAAAATACTTTTGATTGTCAATCAGCTTATAACTTTAGAAGGTGAATAATTTCACACTTCCGGTTTGGTGCAATCGATGAAGGACTCTTAGAGGAATACATGTTTAAAGTTTGAATGTGATAGCATGCTTCGTAATTGGGATATAAGTATTTGAAATTCAATTTGAGAAGAGTTTTGTTAAATTTAATGTTAATCAACAGAATATCTCAAGATTGACAACAGTTAGAATCTTCCGGTTTTCAGCTATCTATGTAGAACTCCTCAAAGAACATCACTACAAATTTTTAATATCATAGTATGCTTAGAAATCGAGATATAAGCATTTAAAATTCAAGTTGAGATGAGATTTGTTAATATAAAAGTTAATCAGCAGAATATCTCAAGATTAACAAAAGTTGGAAACTTCCGGTTTTCCGAAATCTATGTAGAACTCCTCAAAGAACATTAGTACACATTTTTAATATCATAGCATGTATAGAGATCGAGATATAAGCATTTAAAATTCAAGTGGAGATGAGTTCTGTTAATTAGAAAGTTAATCAGCAGAATATCTCAAGATTAACAAAAGTTGGACACTTTCTGTTTTCAGTAATCTTTGTAGAACTCCTCAAAGAATATCATTACAAATTTTGAATATCATAACATGCTT
>JARJDQ010010341.1:0-13127 GCA_030264215.1 Geostiba sp. GC000077 | reverse complement strand
CCTAGAATTCGTTTTCTGGAGAATTTTTTGAGACCAACCCCAAGTTTCTACGACTTCTGGTTTGGCCTGGGAATTTCGTTCTGTCAGTCAGTCTCATCCGATTGTATTTATATAGATTTCACAAAATATTCCAAATAATTTTAAATAATTCTTGAAAAATGTAATAATTCTAGGAAAACGTAAACGAGTGTTGCTAATGAAGCAAACGCAAATACGATAGTCGTTCCGGTATATCCTGGCGCCCAACGTGGGGCCTTGTTTGTTTTCTTTTTACATTTTGAATAATCCTTGAAAAATGTCATAGGAAAACGTAAATGAGTGTTTCTAATGAAGCAAAAAAAAAGATACGAAAGTCGTGTCATTAAATCGGGCGCCCAACCTGGGGCCTTGTTGTATTATTTTAATTTTAATTTTAAATAAATCTAGAAAAATACCGCAAACGTAAATAAGTGCTCTAACAGAAGCTGTTACATCTGTTACATCTGGCGCCCAAGATGTTTTTTTCAATGCTCGCTTACCTTGAAGACGAACAACACCCTCTGCCTTGCCGAGCGCATTGGAGGAGGTGCACACATAGCCGCCAAAGTCCTTCTTCTCCAACGAGCGTATGGTCAGATTCATGAGCAGCGAGTATTCGTTGATCATCATCTCCACCATGGCGTACTTATCGCTCGGTATGAGCTTCTCGCCTGCGAACATGTTTGCGGATATTGTCAGGCTTCGCTAGGGGTGGGTTTTGCGCGCAGTGTCTCCGGCGGGAATTCAAAGGTCACGATGGCCGCGCGCAACATACTGCAGGTATTATGAATTAGGTTTAAAGTGATTTATGAAAGGACGTGAGGTGTAGATTATGGCGCGGACCTGGGGGCTGGCGTTAAGCCTGCCCGCCACCGGGGAGCGCGGCTTACCTGTGTCGCGCGTCCAATGGTTCATGGCGCGCGGGGACGCCTCCACGTAGCACTGCACCAGCACGTCGCTGGCGACGGGCGCCGCCACCAGCTGGTTCGATACGCGGATCAGCGGATGAACTGCGGAGGCAACGAAAAAACAAAACCAGTAGCGTCAGGGCGAATGTATTCGCAGCCCAGCATATACTTACAATGAACTCGCACCGAAAATCGCTTGCTGACTGATGGCGGCACGCCATTGCTGGCGATGCAGAGGTACGCGCCCATGTCGACGCGTTGGATGCTGGTGAGCACCAGCGTGTCGCCGTCGAAGCTGCGCTGCACTGCAAATCGAACAGAGGGGGGCACATATCAATAATTTTCCATGCGCCCGCACTCCGGCCAAAAGACAAATATCGCGTCGATATATTTGCTAATGTCAGGCGCAGTTCTTAAACGCACGATATTTCAACCGTTCCGCCGCCGCTCAACATGCCAGCGACCGCGCGTGTACCGCTCGTAAGAATAAAGACAAATGTTTGGCCCGGATATAAATGCCACTTGCAATGCGCCACCGTTTTGCCGGCTTTACGATACCCGCACAATTAATAATCGCTTTGTGTGCTGTGTTCAAGCATAAACATAACCTTATATTTTGCGCAGTGCCGCGCGTTATTTTCAGAATTCCTCTTCGTACTTAAAAAAATATTCAGATAGTTTTACTTTGATACTCCTAGAATAGTATATTGTGTACCTGGGGCGGAAAACGGCATTTTTCAGCGAGATGGAAAAAGTAAGATGACTAATATTTAGATAGCTTTACTTTCATTCTCAAAGAATAGTATATTGCGGACTCGGGGCGGATAATTGCATTTTTCGGCGAGGGCCTGAATATTCATGATACAGAGTATCCTTGGCTTCTTTACCCTGCAGGTGGGTCAAAAATAGTAAAATGAATCCATGATGCTACCTTAAAGATATTTGGTTAGTTTTACTTTGATACTCAAAGAATAGTATATTGTGCACCTGTGGCGGAAAATTGAATTTTTCGGCTAGGGTCCAAATTTTCAAATTACCGTCGGAATGCTCATCATCGAAAGTATTATCATAGAGCTTTCTTGTCTTAGGGCTTTAAAAGTCAAATTACCGCCCGCAAAACTAAAATTCATTTAACATTCAGGTGGGCGAAAAAATAATAAAATGACTTTTCATATTGAAAACCATGATCCTTGAATTCATGTTTCTATAATAAGTTTTACTTTGAAAGCCAAAAAATAGTATATTGTGCACCTGATTGGGCTTAACCGTCTGAATTCGAATGATCAAGAATATCTTAGGTCTCTTTTGCCATAGGGCTTTAAAATTCCAATTTACGCCCGCAAAATAGGGCAGTAAAATTCATCTAACATACAGGAGGGCCAAAAAAACAGTAAAATTACTAAATATTAAAATTATTAGCAATATTTTCGCCCTAGGGCTTTAAAAACAATATAATGAATACCACAGTTTGTTTAGATGTTTTTATATGGTTCGGTTAGGTTATTTAATGAATGTTAAGTTGCCTAGAATTTCATGTCCTAGACATCCGCCTTAACATGCATCCTATTGCAATGCTCTTAAAAGACGTAAAACGACGGCGCCGTTCAAAGTTGAGTCAATTATCTGCAGCACGCCATCTTTATGCTTTCGCCACCAGGTGGCGCATACGTGTTAACGCACATTTGGAGCGGGTCGTAAGCACGCCGGACATGGCATACAAATCTCCGCACCGTTGCAGCTGGGCCGTGGCACGGGCGTGGAAATTCCAACACGGCCAAACACCTCAAGATCATTCCGCCGCCCGGCATACACTTTCAGATAATATCTGATTTAAAATTTAAATGAGCGAGGGATTTATCGGAAGCAAAATGCAAGCCGGGGCCCGGCGCCGCGCAGAGTTGTCAGAAGTGCGCGCGATCGGCGGCGCAAGTTGAATTTTTCATTGCACATATTCAGCGGCGCGTGGAATGCAAATCTAGGGGCTGTGAGGCGTCGGTGGAAAAGAGCCCCCCCCGGATTAGGCAAAACGCGCACCATCTGCCCCGGCGGCGGCGGCAGCAGAAAAGAACTCAATGAGATATTATTTCAGCGGGGCGTAAATAAAGTGTTTTCGTTTTGCGTTTTTCTTTATGCCCTGATATTGATTCCAGTAGACCCACCTTGCTTCTCGCGCGTTGTCTCATTGCGAATGACCAAGTTCTTGGAGTCCTCCCGCCGCCAGAGGACGTTCGGCGATGGGACGCCGACGGCGTGGCACTTTAGGCGCACGGTGCCGCCCTCCAACGCCACGCCGCCCCCCTCCGTCGACTCGTTGTCGTTGAGTATATCTGGCGGGATGACCACCTCCAAAGTACCCATCTGCGAACAGGGATTAACATTAGATTAAAACCGGCTGCACATAACCTTACTTTTGGGCTAATACCTGACTGCGCATCGGGTCCGTGTTGATCTGGCACATATAAGTACCGGAGTCGTTCTTCTGCACGTTGGACACGTGCAGCTTCCACGTGTTGTGGCCGTTGTGCGTCACGGAGAGCCGCTGATTCTGGGCGACCATGTGCGTGTGTATGGCGAGGATGGCCTTCGTATCCGACTTGATCCACGCCACCTGAAAGCCCACCCCCCCAGCTCTTCGATAAAGTACGGATATTTGCCTCGTGTGAAAGCACAATCAATTTCGGATCGGCGCGCTGCAAAACTTCGTATAATTCCATTCCCCGTGGCTGCCGATAGAGGGCGGACTTTTTTCTTCTTTTTCTTGCGGGCGCTGATTTTATTACCGGTGCCGACGGTTTCGTTTGCAAACTCAATAAGTGCGCGTTGCACGTCTGATTGGGCGTCTTTGTGTGCCCGCCGGGCGTCGCACAATGACATCATCGCGGGCGACCGGGAGACGCACACCGCAAATGAAATAAAAACCCCAAACACCGAAAGTCATTGCTTTCCAAAAATTCGACGCTTCATCGCCCTTCGGCAATGCATTAAAACTCAGCGCCTTCCAAAACAGTATCGGTATCCAATAATCGTTCCGGAATCGTTCTGTGATTAGATAAGCTCTAGTTCTAGTCGAAGGGGGATGTTGGAGGGGGATGAAATTTTTGCTTCCTTAATTGAATGTCAAATGAATTTTTGAGGTGGGTTCGAAAAGGGCGCAGCGGGCAGCGTTTATTCTGTTCGGCGGTGCGAATTGAATCGAACATTATGAACCTCCCGGCCCCCAGCTCGGGCGCCAACGAATGTTGGACAAGCGAAAAGGACGTTTTATCCCCGATCCGGAGGCATGTGTGTGTGTGAGTGTGGTCATGCACCGCGGATGTCAGCAAGGATCTTAGCAATATGTTAACCCGCCCCATCAGGGGTCCCGAAGGGTTTGCCTAGCATCATAAAAACCGAGAAGCGCTCGAGTCAGCGATAAAGGTATGACTGTCCGACATGGACGTGGGGATATGGGGATGCATATTATTTCTCATATGACCATATGAGTTTTGGACACTGCGTTAAGCTTTGATTTACCTTGTACGAAGACAGATGATTGACGACGCAGGTGAAGAAGACGTCCCTACCCTGGGTGACGGTGTGGTTCTCTAGAGCGGCGAGGAACACCGGCTCCGGTTCGTTGAGCTGCTGCTGACCTGCAAATTGCCCCCTCAATTCAGTGCAAATCGTACACATTCGACTAGTAAGTAATTTAGTCGAGTTACTAAATTAACTTAGTAAATTGACTAAATTACTAGCCTAAAGTGTAATACCAGGCATAAGAATTGACCACTGTGTCAATACAATAGGAATATTGACCACGACAATACCAAACAGACAGTACACTAGTTTCCGCCGGCCGCAATGCCCGCCAAGAAAGTGACACATTCTGGGGGGCGGGTGAGAGGGTTAGAAACGTGTCCGGCATGCGGGATGCCCGGAATTCAAATAGTGCGCCACTGCGCCGTCACATTCAGCAAATGAGACTGATTTACATTGGAATGCAGCTTATTAAATATTTAACCCGACAGCCGATACAGCGGCGGCGGCGAAGGCGGCGAAAAGTGTCACTGTCAGCTGCGGGCGAAAAAGGAATCCGGCCCCGCAAACACACGCTAAGAGTCCGGGGACAGCGCGAGTAGTAATAACGCGTCGGCGGCGACATGCTTCGACGACGGCATATGGAAAACGCACCAACCCAAACCCCCTGCCCCCACAGCCCCACCTCACCGCGGTGATAGTTGTGCACTTTGCCGCGATGCACAACTTTGCGATGCGGTTGAAACAAACGCGGGGCGATAGCATTCATTGGGGCACTCGGCTGGGGGGGTGGGTCTGTGGGAGTTTGGAGGGTTTGCCGTCACTCAGCGAGGAAACGTCACTTCTGGCAACAGGGCAGCCCAGTAAATCGCGAAATCATTCAAGCGCACGCCGAAGCGACGAGCGGCCTGAAAAGCGGCCACCGCATTCGGATTCGACCAACAGTTTCCAAGCCATCATCCCCCCGCCCCCCATAAGTGTGCGCCTAAAATCTTCACATTCGTATAATGCGCCTGTGCGTGTGTGAAAAGTGTGAATTCATATTCAAATTCATCGAAATTATGATATAACACATTGTCCGTCGATCACGCCTGGGACGTTTGGTGATTGACTGTAGGCAACCAAACATACAGCGAGCATGTGTGGTTGCATATATTTAGTTGATGAACTTGGAAGACAAAAAAAGCGTTTAAATTGCTTCAAATTGCACAGAGCATAGAGAGTATTGATTCAAAAGGAAAACCGCTATTATGGGCATCAACTCTATGAATGGCGGCTGGAGGCGGCTGGCCGTGGCCATTTTCGCGAGTGGACAAGCCTGAAAATCTGCAATGAATTTGGATACATGCTGAGCGCGTGAGCGTAACCGGGTGGCGGGTCAGCAACTATACACTGGAGCGCACGCACACAATGCGTCCATGGGGGGCGGCGGTGGCGGCGGCGAGAGAGCTAAGTCGCCCGCAATTGAATCGCGCGCCCGATTTAATAGAACGAATGAAGAATGGTCGCCTGGCGTAGGGTTTGGTGATGGTGGGGGTGGGGGCGAGGGGGTGGTTTTACTCGCGGCCCTCGCGCGACCCTCCTTTTATGGACCAGCCCGAGAGAGTCCTGATAATGTATCGCGGGTGTGCGGAGTATATTGTAGCGCGACGCTATATTGTGTTTTGCCGCCGCCGCCGCCGCCGCCGCCGCCTCCACCGCCCCCCTCTCAGCAAACCGCATTGCATTATGTGTGATGCGAGTTGCTCACTTCGCACACTTGAAATCTCGCCATCAAGGTACTTAGGCGCGCTGCGCGCTGCGTACTGCGTAAATAATGCATGGATTTGGGGGGCGGCAGTATCGGCATGTTTCAATAGCGTGTTTTATGCGCTCGTGTTATTAAATTCCTAAAATATCGAAATTCTCGACTGCGCGCAGTAAACAAGTTCTAGTTGATCCTATCTGCAAGGATTTTCCGTAGTGATTTTCTCTCAGCCTTTTGGGGGGCGGCGCGCACAAGAGCAACGCGGGGGGAAATTGTTATTGCGGCTTAAGCAACTGCCCTCTTGGGTCGTAGGTTTGGTGTTTTAGTAATGGGCGAAAAACTGGACATTGTATCGATGCTTCCGTTTGGGAAGGAGGCGGATGAAGTGATATGCAAGCGGGGGGCGGCATGTGCCAATAATTCAATGTCTGCGTGCTGGAATCAACAAATTAGTAGCGCTGCTACTGTGACACAGTTAAGCTGGGATTAGCCGCGAGGATTAAGTGCGGGGCAAGGCGAATATGCTACTGCCGGTTGGCGGCAGTGGCGGCGGCGGTGGCGGCGTGTGTCCAGCACACGGGGGCGCTGGATTTTAATGCGGGCCACTTTGTCTCGCTATCGCTGCGGCGCCGCTGGGAGAAGACGCGCATGCATGCTGGCGGGCGGTTGGCGGCGGTTGGCGGCGGGCGATATCGTCACGGCGGCGGCGCCGCACAATGCGCGGACACGGAACAATGGACATGTGTACGACGGCGTGCGGCGCGCGCGCGCCTGCAGCTGATACCGGCTGGCAGGGGCATGCATTCCACTGATAGCGCCGCCGCCGTTGCCGCCGCCGCCGCCGCCTCCGAGGGCTTCTTCGCTTGGACTAATCTGATGCCATTCAGGCCCGCCGCCGCCTCATGCAAATTTAGCGCAGCGCTGATAAATGTGTTAGAAGTCCGGTTGCCGCCCCCTTCCACCACCCCATCCCCGGACTCAAAGTTCAAGCTTGGAATCATGCTAGTTTCAATTCCACCGCTCTCAGGTTGACACGCTTTTGGAACTTGTTGATTTTACATGTATTCGCACGGGGGGGTGGGTGTCCGGGGGGTGGCGGCTGGGAGTTATTTCGTTAGCTAGTGTGCACTCGCCCGAAAGTCGCTCTTCTGCACGCCCGCGTCCGCGGCGCTTTAAATAAGATGCGAATGCGACGGCTCCGGGCGTAATGTGTGCACGGCGGCGGCGGCGGCGGCGGCGGAGGCGGCAGTGGGTCGCGTTTATATCTGGCATTTATGGGCCAGTGCGCCGCTCAGATTGAGCCGGCAGACGTGTGCGCGATACACGCGCTCGGCGCTATCGCTCCGAATCGCCGCCGCCGCCGCTGCCGCCCGCCCGCCGCCCCTCGGAACTTAACCGAGACTCAATTTACTGGCGGATTAAGACACTCGCAGCCATTCACTAACCCCTCAGCCGTCCTTACTCTGCCGGATGTGGGGTGGGTTGGGGGGCGGCGGCGCGCGCGTCGAACAACCGGCGTTACGGTTCTTAATAAACGAAGACTATGTCATTGTCTCGCGTCATTAAACGCGATGGGCGCGCGCGCGCGCGCCCCGGGTCGGAATCGGGCGCCGATACACACGCCGCCGCCGCCTCCACCCGCCGCTATCGGCAGCTTAGACTCCCTCGGCGGCGCTTGCACGCTTGTACCCATCGTGTTCCTGTGTGCGCCAGTGCGCCCTCTCGATTTCGAATTATACGAGTGCGCCGAGTTCGCCGCCCGCAGCCGCCCCCCAGAGCCCAGAGTTTAAATGTCTCTCTTCTGTTCTGTTTAACATAATAGGCTACAACAAATTTTATGATATTTACATAACCGTATTGGCTCTTATTCCATCCAGCGCGCGGTCTTATTCCACCTCACCGGAGGACTTCTGCAATTTCCCCGTCGTTCGCCGTCCCCGCCGCTCCCCCGCAGATTGAATCTGAACGACGGCGCATTCCCGGAATGCGAATGAAGCCCGACGATTTGGTACCTCCATTGAACAGGCGAAAAAGTCACCCTCAGGATGTCAAGGCCTGCGTGCCGGGAAAGCCGAATAATATCGCACATATGCCGGCGGCGGCAACCAACCCCCCAGCACCACTATGTATGATGAATTAACTAATGAAGATATGTGTGCGCTGTGACAATTGTTATTGTGAGGCGAACGTCTGCACGCAAGATAAGCGAAATTAACTTCCTTTAATTTGCCATGTTTAGGGAGGAAAATCATCCCCGCCGCCGCCGCCGCCAGCGCCCCGTCAGCTTACACGCTAAGCCGATTTCCACTAAAAATACACTCTCGGTACTTATTTCGATATTAGGCGACATTTTCGAGTGCATGGAGATGAGCGAGTGACACGTCCCAACCCCCGACAGCACCCGCCCCCCGCTGCCACCCCCAGCCCGCTTCCGGTGGCAACAGCTGTTCGTCTTTCTCGACGCCGCGACGGCAGCACCACGTTCATACATCACATTGCTTTTTGCATTGCGCTGCGGAGGGTGGGGGGGCGGGGGGTGAGAAAAAAACGCACCCGGCAAACTGACGCCATTCGCAACGATTTTCACACTGCTTTATTTATTCTTTCGTTTTTTTTCCAATCACTGAAGGGTAGTGAAAATGGTGGGGGTTGCGGAGGGGAAATAATTTGGGAAATCGCGATTAACAATATTATAATTACAGTGCCTACCGGCATTACTAGTTGTGAAGTTGTGATAAGCGTTTGTGTTATATGCGGGCGCAAGGACAAGGACAAGGAGCTGATAGGGGATGGGGATGGGGGCGAGCAGAGGGGCGCATCTTTGGCCCCAAGCCAGAACATTAAGTGCCGCGATTCACAATGACATTACGACGTTACGACATTATTACTGCGTTCATAACTTTAACCAACACCCAAATATAACCTAAATTCAGCAAGCTGATATTTTCATAATCGTTCTAAAATTTTTGAACACTCAGTGCATGCAGCGCATCAGGTTAAATTTCAAAAATAATATGAGCAAATTAGGCTGGTAGGTGAAAAAGTAGTGTGTCTATCTAAGGTGTATCTTGCTTCGCATAGCCCGCTACTATCTCACACGATAATAAATATTGACGTAAATTGTAAAATGGAAAATGTACCCTTTCCGGGGGTTGTGTAATAAAAAACATTTTTAAAAACAAAAATTTAGGTTGGTCGTAGAAAAAGCAGTGTGTCTTCGCACACCTGCTATGTGCGATAATGCAGCAATAGGCGCTCGTATGTAAACCACCTTCGGCTCGTCTAACAAAGTCCTACAGTTGTTAGTAAAAATGCACTCACACGATTATAAATATGTCTATAGTATGTATTGTAGGAGTAGTAGGAGACTGCCGATTCTGGAACCACATCACGCCTCACAACGCCTCATATTGTCCTCCTCACTTTAAAACGAAACACGCAACACGTGAGGCGTTGTGAGGCGTTGTTGGGCGTTGTGAGGCGTTGTGAGGCGTGAGGCGTTGTGAGGTTTTGTGAGGCGTAGTGAGGCGTTTCCTCATACAATCGTCCGTAACACTGCCACCGTTTGGGAATGAATTGAGAGTTTGGTTTTGGTGACTTACCGGTGATGGTGGGCAGAAAGGCGCAGAGTAGCAGCCGCCCGCCGATAGAGATCATGTTGGTGGTGTTCTCCTGCTGGCAGCGCTTACTTGCACCGTCGCGCGTCGCCGCCGTCCACTGCCGCATGCGGCGCACCCATCGCGGAACCTGAAACACACGTGTGCCCCCAACACACACACACAAACGCACACAGGGCTGTATTATAAATCATGAATGGTAATAGCGGCGGCGGCGGCGGCGTCGGCGGCGGTCGCACGCGGAGAGTGCTGAATCTGGGGTCTGTCTGCGGTTGTAGATGTGTGCTAATGTCAGCACCCTTGGGCCAGGCACCAGCGCGCGCCAACCACGACGCTTTATACCGCCGCCGGCGGGCATTTGTACGCGCAGTGAAATACGACATACGATGTATGTCCTACCAAGGGGGAGGCGGCATTGCCAGAGCCCATGGCGAACGCTCCCGGAGGTTAACCGATGATAATAATAAAGCGATGACTTTCAATTGTACAATAGGAACGTGGGAGTGCTGGTGGGTGGTTTGGTGGAGGCGCCGGGGAGAGTGCCGCAGGTGGCGGCCGTGGCAGGCGCAACAGCGGCTCCGACACGCCGCCAGCCTGACGAAGCCGCCTTATGCTGTCACTTTACCGTCCCGCCTGAGCGCATCGCAAACTTTGTCGTCGGCGGCGGCGGGGGCGGCGGCGGGCGGGCGTCACGAAATAATTTACGCAATATGAATACGAATACGACGACTCCGGGGGGCGGGGTGCGCCGGTGTGTGGGTTCATTATTAAAGTGAGCGCGTACGCCGCCCCCTCCCACCCTGGCCGTAAATCTACACGCCGAATGTATTAGGAATTACGATTATTTTATGGATTTGGCGTTTACGATGAGTCATGCGCCGCGCAGTGAAATATATAAACTCGTCACAGTTCACGAACCCACCCAGTGATGGGGTGGCTGGGATGGGGGTGGTAGCGTTTAGTATGCCGCGCGGCGTGCACACGTATGCGCTCCGCCCGGCGCCTCCACTTTAACAAAAGGTGGTCAAGCCGATAATAAAAAGCGCGCCGCAAATTTATTCCGGCGAGCTTCCGCCGTCACGCCTTGCGGGAGTCAAGAGTCGCCGGAAGACTGATTGGCTATAAAAAGCACACTCGAATTGTCAAAAGCGCACCGCCGCAGAACCGGAATTCATACTTTATCGACCCCCCCCCTGCAGCTTATCAGCGCATTCCAGCTGCCCTCGCATCGGTTTGCTCAACAATTTACACTGTTTAATTATCAGTTATATGTGCGTGTTGGCGGACCACGGTCAATGGAGCAGAGCAAATGTTGCCACAACTTTACCCGGAAGTTTACTATTTGTGACGCCCCGCCCCCATTTTGGTGAAAGGGAGGGACGTGTTGACTGAGACATATTAGCGCCCGCTTTATTGGATCTGCGGTCGACACTTTCCAATTCATAAGTGCGCGGCTCTGCAATCAATTAACCTTGCTGTGGCGGGCGCCTCCACCATTAATGTGCAGTGCGCATGCGCCACCAGCCGCATCGCGATAAGATAATCATTCCGCCCGGTTGTTAACAATTACCATTTGTGCGGCTGTGCAAACAGCCAGTGAAATATAATTAAAAATTCAAGCGCGTATTTATTCAGTGCGTGGCCGCCACCCCCTCCGCCGCCGACAGGCATATATCATCCTGCCGCCCGCCCGCGCCTAATATCTTCGCCTCTGACACAGATAAACTGGCGCCGCAGAACAATTTCCTTCTCTTAATCACACTGCATTCCCGCGCGCCGCGCACCCTTGGAATGCACCTTTGGCAGACAATCACCACTCATTGCTGCGCCGCCGCCGCCGCCCCCTACTCTTCATTTTCGAAACTCCGCGACGCTGAGAAGTTTTGACTTTTCTCTTCGCCGCGCCGTATCGAAGCAGTTGTGTCATATGTGTGATTTAAAGACTCTGCGATAAAATGCTTTTATAATAATTTATTACCGATACAAGTAGAGTAAAACTGCCGGTTCTGGCGCCAGCAACTCCAAAACTTCGAAATTCTAATATTTAGACGATATTAATATATCTTTGGAATGTAATGTGATATTGTTAAATATTGCTTTCCAGGTGGTCAATAATATTGGAATAGTAAATAATGCCAATATAGATAAATATATATTTTCTGGATGTTAACAATCATCTTTTCCAATATAATTTTTCAATATTATTCTATATTGTTGCGTTCAAAATTAACGTTGAACCAATATTGAATTTCTTTGTGGATTCCACCTCTAGATTCCATTTTAACAACATTTCTAATAAACAAAAAAATTTAATATTTAGATAACATTTATACATCTTTGGAATGTAATGTAATATTGTTAAATATTGCTTTCCAGCGTGTCAACAATATTGGAACAAAAGATAGTGCCAATATTGATAAATATATTTTTCTGGATGTTAGCAATCATCTTTTTCAAGATTATGTTGCAATATTGCTCAATATTTCTGCGTTGTAAATCAATGTTGAACCAATATTTTTTTTGTATTTTAACACAATTTACAATATTGAAAAATAAATAAATTAATATTTAGACAATATTTGTACATCTTTGGAATGAAAAGTCTTTGGAATAATTTTTATACCCAACGTAGATGCAGAGACGCAGGGAGACTAGCATCAGCAGTCTTGCCGCCCCCGCCCGCCCCCCAACTGATACATATATTTCGTCGCCAGCGTGAAAATGTAACGATGGAAAAGATTGACCTCTTGCAGAGTCGCAGTCGCACATTTTAAAAATGTGCCCCGTGGGTGGCGGCGGTCAGCATGTGTGCGGAGCGCGCTCATCAATTCTCCCCGTGACGTGTTCTATCACGGTGCCATCTCCAGACAACAGTCAGCATTACACCACAAAAACACCCCCCAATATGTAGCTTTTAAATTAATGATCCTCGCTATTGCTTCCCAGTCTGCACCGTGCTGGTCGAGTCGAAAGGGAGCGCGAGCGAACTTTGTGCGGTCGGCGGCGGCGGGCGGCGGTTCAGGCCTTATTTGCTTTGAAATTCGCCGCGCCCGGCTGGCCATCGTCGATAAAATACCGCCAATATATCGACTGCCCTGTTAGTGACCGCATCATTTACTCGTTTGCTGACTGTCGCCGTTTTCAACCCCCCACCCCCACCACCCCACCCAACCCCCCATGTTCATTATGACGATTACGCGTGGCCGGAAATACTTTTTGAGTTTGTGGAAAACTTTTAAGCGGTGCAATTAAGCGACACGTGGCTGGGCGACTTGAAGAGGGTAAAGATTCTTCAGCTATGTGCGGTTGTATGGTGGGTGG